>CAJNIZ010006145.1:0-18125 GCA_905231905.1 Symbiodinium pilosum
AGTTCTATCTAGGGGAAGCTTACAAACGGAAGTCGGGAAATTGTTGTTGAGGGAGACGACCATTCAATATGGACTTATGTGATAAGCCATAACGATGAAAGTAAAGGAATTGAATTTGATGGATTTGTATGTTCCCGTGGAACAATGGTATTAAATAGCGAAGAGGTTAAAAAATATATTGACTCTGATTTTGCTCCACCACTTATGAAAGAGTACTCTAATGAGTATTCTATACAAAGAGAAATTGAGGGTAAGGATATTGAAATTAGTTGGTGCGGAGACTATGTTAGTGTAATTTTAAAAGGCGTTGAATTCTTGGTATTGGATCTAAAAAAACAGCAATCATTTTCCAAATCAACTATCAAAATTGGACCTTATGGAATTCCAATCGATCAAAAAACACTAAACTTAAATAGCGAAATGTGATATATTTTGCATTTAAAAAGTTCAAATAAACGATCATCAATGTACAATAGAATTGCACATGTTACCCTGGTTGTAAAAGATTACGATAAAGCCATTTTTTTACACAAAAGTTGGATTTCATACTTCTTGAGGACACACCCATTGATGAAATTAAAAGATGGGTGGTTGTAGCTCCAAATGGAGCTAAGGACTGTTCTTTATTACTTGCAAAGGCTTCCAATGAAACCCAATTGGCCTGTGTGGGAAACCAAACGGGAGGTCGCATAGGTTTTTTCCTGTTCACGGATGATTTCAAAAGAGATTATGACAAACTAGTCAATCGTGGGGTGACATTTGTAAGATCTCCAAAAAAGGAACCTTATGGAATTGTTGCTGTTTTTCAAGACCTTTATGGTAATTTATGGGTCCTATTGGAGCCTAATGAGAAAAATAAAGGAGTAATAAGACAATAAAGTCTAAGTTCAAAAAACGAAGAAATGAAAAAAAGAATAGACCTGGAGAACTGGAATAGGAAAGAGCATTTTCTATTTTTTTCGAAGTTTGATGAGCCCTTTTTTGGAGTCACAGTCAATATCGATTGTTCTAGGGGCTATCAGATGGCCAAGGAAAAAAAGATGTCATTTTTTCTATATTATCTGTACCGTGCTCTTAAAGCAGTGAATAGAATTGAAAATTTCAAGTATCGGATTATTCAAAACGATGTCTATGAGTATGAGCAAGTAAATGCATCACCTACCATAAACAGAAAAGACGGCACCTTCGGATTTGCTTACATGAACTATTTTGATGAGGAAGCAGAATTCTATAGGAATGCTTTAAAAGAAATTGAAAAAGTACAAAACAGCAACAGCTTATTGCCCGCTTTGACAGGTGAAAATGTGATTCATTTTTCAGCTATTCCATGGATAAACTTTACAAGTCTATCCCATGCAAGAAGTTACTCGCAAGCTGATAGTTGTCCTAAAATTTCGTTTGGTAAAATAACTGAAGTAAATGGCGTCAAAACGATGCCAACCTCCATCCATGTCCACCATGCTTTAATGGATGGTTTTCATGTAGGGAAATTTATTGAAGAGTTTCAGGGTTTACTGAATGAATAGAGCTACTAAATTTCCAAATTTCAATTAATCGATGCTTTATTGCACTCTATAAACGAGTAGTAGCACATTAAAATGAACCCAAATCTAATAATAGCGGCAGGTCTAATTTCCTTAGGACTTTTAGCGACTTTGATTTACAAGTTGACAGAAGTTCCTAGCGGAGTAATTTTATCAGGACTATTTCTTGGTGGAATGGTAATCGCTTTGATTTTGGTTGGCATACTAATCTTGACTTGGTTGACAAAATTGATTGCAAAAGAACTTCCTTTTTGGACAATTTATTTCACTATAACAACCATCGCTTTTGCTGGTTTCCATCCCGGCTAAGACCAATCATTGAAACTAACCTTGATTCAAGAAACACTATGAAAAAAAACCGTGCAAACTCGGAACACTACATTTGGGGAGACCATTGCCATGGTTGGCATCTCTTGAAAAATGACCGATTGAGTATCATAGAAGAGTGCATGCCTCCCAATACCTCTGAGGTCAAGCATTATCATACCAATACCCAACAGTTCTTCTATATTTTAAAGGGGAACGCCGTCTTTGAATTGGATAATACAACTGTGCACATTGGCGAACGGGAAGGGATACATATCGGACGCAAAGTTGTTCACCAAATTCGAAACGAAGGCAACATGGATTTGGAATTCCTTGTAATCTCAGAGCCATCATCCAAAGGTGATCGAGTAATCATAGAACAGATCGAAACCAAAGAACAATCCTAAGCAAAAAGTGTCAGTTATCCCCGAACTTCTCCAACGCGGCGAGGATAGGTCCCAAAGCCTTGCCCTTCTCCGTTAGCCTATAATGCACCTCTGGAGGAAACCCTTTAGTTTCACGTCTTTTTATAATACCCTTGGACTCCATTTGCCGTAAATGATCTGCAAGTACTTTTTTAGAAACTCTAGGCATCGATCGCCAGAGGTCGTTGAACCTGAATTCCCCATAGTGGAACAAATAATGTAAGATCATCGGTTTCCATTTTCCCGACAGCATATTCAACGCCTTCTTTAATCCACAATTCTCAAAATCCTTATAGTCCATCGCGGGTTTATCCATAAACCAAAGTTACCTAAAAGTAACCTTCTTGCTCATTTATCAAGACTCAGCTAGGTTTACCAAAACAAAAGATGACATTCCTTAGACAAAAGTGGAGTTGAGGAACACTTTAAAGAATAAAATGTTTAAATCCTATCCTATGCTCATACAGTTATGGCGCAACGCTACTATCCAGATTACCATTGACAATACCAATGTACTTATCGACCCCATGCTGGGAGAAAAAGGTTCGATTGGTCCTTTTCCCTTTACCCATGATCAACGTAAAAATCCATTGGTTCCCTTGCCCTTCTCCGAAGAAAAACTCAGAAAAAAACTGGAACGTATTGATGCCGTTTTTGTTTCACATCTGCATCCCGACCATTGGGATGAAGCAGCCATTGGGTTAATCGAGAAGACGACCAAGATCATATGCCCTGAACCTTTGGCAAAAACCATAGCTTCTTATGGCTTTCAAAATATTATTTCGCTAAATGATCAAATAACGCTGGATAACATCCAGCTCCACCTGACCAACGGACAACATGGTACTGGTGACATCGGGGAACATATGGGCCAGGTGAACGGAATCGTACTTGAACACCATAATCTTAAACTCTATATCGCAGGGGATACCATATGGTGCCCAGAGGTTAAGAAAGCCATCATCGAGCACCGGCCCCAACATATCATTGTGGCAGGTGGTGCCGCAACCTTTGCCATAGGAGACCCCGTCACCATGACAGGGGAAGATATCAAAGCACTTTGTAAATATGCTCCAAAGGCCTCCATTTGGATAACCCACCTAGAGGCGGTAAGTCCATGCAGGGAGGATAGGACCCTACTTACCGAATATCTAAAGTCCAATGGGCTTTTGAATCAATGCAAAATATTGGCCGATGGAGAGGAAGTTGAGCTAAATTGAACGGGGTTCTCTATTTGTATAGCGGTGCCAGTGAAAAGACCAAACCTTCTTCAACCTAGCCCCTCCTAAGGTTGTAGACCTATTTCATGGAAAACAACCATATTGCACATGGCGCTAACTTAAGCATTAAGGCATTTTAATAATGCAAAAAAATCGAATCACAACCCCAAGAAGTACTTTGGAAAATCGATATCCAAGGGTTTAATGACGCGTAAAAACCTTCGGTTCCAATATCCTATTTGATCCCTTGCTTTCCCATTTGGTATTAGAACCCCTAGCACGCCCACGGTACCTTTTACCCTTTAGCACCAGTTTGCGACTGCCACTTTTTTCCTGTAGCTCTACCATTAGACGTTCCTTGCCAGTCAAGGTGAACTTTGGTATGACATATACAAAACGCTCCACTGTACCTATCTTAACCATGTAAGGCCCTTTATAACTGTAAAGTGGTTCCATGGAAAGTTTCTGATAGGAGGACTTCTTTCTTGGGTTCCCATGCACCTTGAAAAGCTGGACAAAATCCACCTCAAAATCGATATCAGACCTATTTTCAGCCTCAAGGACGATATAAGTTTCCCTACCAAAATAGGCCACATCACGAAGTCGAAGGATTATTTCATCCTTGCGTTTGGCCTTCATCACGGTAGTATTCCGTTCCATAAAATAGCGACTGGCCTTGCGATACTGAAGACTGTCAGATGGTGTAACTGTTTGGAATCTTCTTCTTTTCTTTTGGGCCATGTCATCCAAATGTTTTTTGGGCAGGACATTCCCAATAGCCTCATTTATGGCTACGAATCTATGGCTTTCCTTTAACTGTTTACGATAGACCAGATAATAGGAATAGGCCAGACCATCCTCGGTCACCACCAGTAGATTGCTGTCATCACCCCGATTCCCTTGCAAAAGTCCAACCCTTTCGGGAGTTTCTTTGTTATAGCCTAGTGTATAATTGGAATGCCCAGTGACAGCTCGTGATATCGGCTTTGGGAATATCAGGGACAACACATGGGTATCGTTGACATATAAAGTGTCCGATTGGGCATTAGCCGTTGCAATGAACAAAAAAAGTATCGGTAAATATAGATGCATTTTCATAGGGTTTGATTTTCTGATTTGAGTATGAGTTGATAACCATCATGAACGGTCACGCGCACGGTACGATTGGAGCGTCGGAATACCTGTTTGATGCCTCCCAATTGGGGCATGCCGGGAAGGCTGATATCCTGAACGGCATCGTCCAGCACCTCTCGTGTTGCTTCTTCGCGATAACTGTTCTCCACATAGATGCCCTCTCCCCCGTCCATAGTATCGTAGGCCTTTAAACGCACAGGATGCTGGCCAATATGGGCAATGGACAGAAAGACCCGATTGGCACGAAAGGAAACAAAGCCATACAACAAGGTGTTTCTTGTAAAATATCTATTCCCTATTTGAACATCCTCTTTTAACCGCAGCTCTAAACGGTTTTTGGCCCGTACCCGTTGCTCACCATTGACAATGGCCATAATGGCAACGGGTGGATGAACACTATCTCGCTCTATCATTTTGGAGCCAAAAAAATCGGTATGGGCCTTGGAAAAGTCGATGGGTTTTGGTTCTGGCATTGGGTCGGAGTTTTCCGTTTGGATATCCACTATTGGTTGGGTCCTTGATTTAGGCTTACGGTAAGTACCCGCCCCATAATCAATACGTCCCTCCCTGTAGATACTGTCCACGATACGTTGGCGCTGTTTCTCCTGTAATTCCGGGTCATAGATTCCGGTGGAATCGATATACTCTTCCCCGTATAGACTGGGCTTTGTGCGTTCGCGTTCCTCCTTGATGGCGTCAACGGCCTCTAGCTTTGAGCTGAACTCTTCTGGTTCCTCTACCAGTTCCGGCACCCTTGGTTGCCTTATCTCCTCATCTTTTGAAGGTTCCCCCATCTGCAGTGCATAGAGAATGATAAACCCACAAATGCTGATAAGCAGCCCTATAAACAACAATTTGTTTCTGTCCAGTTTCATAATGGTGTTATTTGGTTTGTGGTTCTAGTTTTCGAAGCGAGTCCTCAAAAAAGTCGGTAATCAACAATCCATGCGGATTGTGCGGAAAATTACGTTCCACTACAATGAGTTCGCCTGAGGTAACCAATTGGTAGCGGTCAATGACCGTTCCCCGATGTACCTCAAACACGGTCCTCGCCCTAAAACGATAAGGCTCCTTGTCCAAGTCCAGTTCAATGTCCACCTGTGCAACCTGTTGCCGCAAGGAAAACTGCAACAGACGGTTATAGACCCCATCCGACTTTTTTTGTCGGTAAATAGCATCCACTGAAGCGTCCCCTAGCCACAAGGCCTTATCCAGATGATCGCGGTAATTGCTATCATCAATACCATAAAAAAGGCGGTGGAACAGATCAATATGGGCCAAAGCCTCCACCTCCCGTTTCTCTTCTTGGCCGACCAGCTGCAATGGCAGTATCGTGCCTTCCGCATCTATCGCAAAGGCAGCGTTCAATAATTTCTCTTGATAGTGGTACAACAGCCCCATCGAAAGGCCGCTTGTCAATAGGCAGAGAACGACCACCGCCAGAACAATAAAACGGTTCAAGCGAAGGACATGAGTGATGTTTTTATATACTTTTTTCATAACGGTTTGTTTTCAAAGTGAATATGGTTTAAGCGCCCCCAGCAAAAAGTCGAAACGTAAAAGTCGTCGCCCGTTTATAGAGCTTGAACTTCAGCAGTACGATAAACCCTATCCCCGCAAGCTCGATCAAGGGTGCAAAAAGCTCGCTGCCAAAGTCCGTTCCAAAGAGATTGGGCCAAAAATTATCCGTGATTTCCCGGTATAGGGCATTTACAAAGACATTGACCAAAAAGAAGGCCGGGACGATCATATACACCGCTGCATACAAGCGGAAGAAGCGATAGCCCATTTCCCTGAACTTCTCAAAGACCGCCATGCTGATGACCAAGGGAAAAAAAGCCTGCATTACCCCAAGGATAAAATAGCGTTCGGCCAAAAAGAGCGGGTAGATGAACAGGTCCAATACCCAAAGTACCAAACTCCCGGCCCAAGCCAGGGTCCTTAAACCTATCAAGGGTGTGGCCAACCATTCGTACAATAGGCCCAGGGCCTTGGTGGCGGCATCCAAGAGACCGGTCTCCTCCTCGACTTCCACTTCCTGAAGAGCAAGTGGCAATAGTTCAGGTGCCGTATCCCGGTACTGGGTCTCAATGGCCACTAAAATGGTGTCAAAGGCGCCCAACACTTCTGTTGAGAACAACACCACCAATACCACCGCAAAATTCCGTATCAAATCGCTCGGCGTCAGTCCCCAAGTGAGTCCTGTGCGCATCGCTCCGCCCTCGTAATACTTTTTGATGATATTGACCAAAAAGAACAGTACTGCCAAGGCCTTCATCCCACCAATCGTATAGGTGGCAAAACTGCTGTCCTTGATGGTCTGAAAGACCACATCCACATATTCAAGTCCCATATCGTTCTAGTTTAATAGTTGGGCTTCCTGTCCTTGATTAAGGCCTGCATCTTCCGAAAGGAAATGATCATATCGTACCGCTTTTTCCGATGCTTGATATCGGCCAACATTTTTCGGGATTCCACCCGTTGGGCCTCCAATATGTCCAGCCGTTCGGCGTCGGTCATGTTCAAAAAGTCATTGCTGAGCACCTGCCCCATAAAATCCAATTGGTCCAGGGAATGTTCCATGATACCGTTGAAGGCATTGGATATGGTCTCCACTTCATCGCCATGGATATAAGGGGAGTTCAAGACTTCCCTCAAATCGTCCCGGACCATCTCTAAGAGTTGTTCGTTGTTGCGGGTAATGTCCCGGACCGCTTGGTACTGCCTCACCGCATTGTTTACCTTTTCTATCTTTTCCCGGACCGCATTGAGCTGCTCTACCATCTTTAATAGTTCCGCGGTCTGCTTTGCGGATTCAACCAGCTGTTTGGCCAAGGATATAAAGTTGGTATTGTCATACACCGGCATCCCCTGGGCCGTAGCACGGCCGGGCGATAAAAGCAGGAGGGTCAGGGCCACCATGATTGGAAAGGGTACCTTCTTCATGGATTGGTTTTTAGTTGTTTTCATGTTGCAATGTTTTCTGATTAATGAATGCTTGGATGGCCAGTTCCATATTATGGGCCTTTTCATAAAGCTCCATAATGGCCTGGTTTTCGATACCGTCGGTGAGGTAGGCGGCATAGGCCTCTGGGGGCACTTCCAAACGGTAGATATTGCTTTCGGACCCAATCTTGATAAAGATCTCCGTGTACTTGCGTTCGCCTTTCAGGTCGTTCTTGATGGACCGGAGCTGGTTCAGGTCGTGGGCGCTCAAATTGAGGCGTTGCCGGAGCGCATCATACCCCTTTTCGTTCCGCAGGCTATAGATGACCTGGGTATTCTCCAAGATGGTGGCCGAGGTATGGTTCTCTGGCAATTGGTTGATGGACTGCAATACAATGCCAATGGCGCCGTTCTGTTTTCTGATGGCTTGATAGTAAAACTCCACGCTCTCCAGAACATTGGGAAACTTGAGCTGTTTGGCAAATTCATCGAATAGGATGATGCCCCGCTCGCTTCGGTTTTTCCAAATGGTCCGTTGGATGGCAGACTTGATCAGCTTGAGCATCACGGACAAGACCTCACGATTGTCCCTGACCTCGTCCAGCTCGAATATGATCAGCCGCTTGTCTTCCAATCGGTGGGATCGGTCCTCCCCGACCTTAAAGAGAAAACTGTAAATACCATCGCCCACATACTCCGAGAGGATGTGTAAAAAATTGGTCAGGTTGAAATAACCAGGGTCAATGCCCAAGGTTTCCAATAAAGTATTTTGGTGTTCTTGGATGAAGTTATAGAGCCCTTCGAGCGAATGCCCCTCCTTGACCTTTTCATAATAGGAACGAAGGATTTTCTTCAGGGCCACCTGCTGTGCCTTGCCCATAGCATCGCTGGAAGCATAGAGCTCTATCAAGAAGTTGGTCAAATCCTCCAACCACTCCGCCCCCACATCGTGGGGTTTTGGTACATAAAAGGGATTGATGCCAAGGTTTTTACCGGGCTCGTATTTGAGGATGATGTGTTCTTCCGGATATAATTGGGCAAACTTGGCGTAACTACCGCCCAAATCGATGATGACTAAGCGGACGTCCTGCTCAAAATACTGCCGTAGGATATTATTGGCCAAAAAGGACTTGCCCTCTCCAGTAGGAGCGAATATGGCAAAGTTCCGGGCCTTGATACGATGCTTTCCCTCGTCCCATACATCCTTGACCACTGGTATGTTTTCCAGACGGTCATTGAAAATAATTCCCTTTTTATCCGAGCGATAATTTGTGGAATTGATCCATAAACAGAGTGCATGTTTTAGGTCGGTGACATAAAGGTCGGTATCCGCAAAATTGGAGGAAAACAAGGGATAGCTGTTGAGTACATAATGGATACGTGACTTGCCCACGGGACAGTACGGTTGAATATCCAATTCCTTGAAACGGGCGGTGAGTTCCGACAACGATCGATCCAAACCCTTTTCACTCTTTGCCCAGCAAAGCACGTTCAATTGGCCCCTGATGATCAATGATGAATCATCTTGGTTGAGCTTGGAAAGGGTATCCGATACCCTATCATATAGCAGTTTGTTCCGAGAACCGAAATTGCTGCTCTTGGAGAGTTCCTCCAATCGCTTTTCAAGCAATTTGCGCCATTTGTGCCTATCATCCAAATGGATGATCTGGTTGACGATATGATTCCCGGGAAAGGTAAGCCCGAACCCATCGATAAAACCTTGGTGGAACAAGAATCCATCTGCGGTATATTGTTGGTTGGGCAGGCTGGTCTGCACGCTATCACCAAAACAAGCTTCATTGTTCACGGCCATGGCCCCAAACCGATGCTCGCCGACCTGGACCCTGTCCTTTTCCAATACCATGTCCGTGTCGAATCCTTCATTGAATCCATTGAAATAGGCATCCGTATATTGGATCATAGCTGCCTGGTTGAACGGCAATAGTTTTAGTTTTGGGGAATTATTGAGATATCCAACTGCATCCCTGACCGCTTTAGCGAACTCCTCCGCTTGTTCCCCAAGGGTCTGCGATAACTTTTTGGGCACCTTGGCAAAAGGATTGATCAGCACGGAGCTGTTGATGGCCCTGTTCTTGGGCCAGATAAAAAAGATCAGGGATTTATGGGAAAGGTGTTCCCTGCCCTCAAAATGGTTCCTTGTGGCCTTTGCCAAAAAGGAACTTCCGGGCAGTTGACCGGCATCATAAGATACTTTTTGGTAAATATCCTGCTTGTGGATCATAGTACCCACAGGTAAGGATTTCAAGGCTTGGAACCAGTGGCCGTGCAGCTCCTCGAAATCTGCCTCGGACAATGAATAGATTTCGGGCAGTTCCACCCGGTAAGCGTAGGCAATGTTCCCATTGGTGACCAATACCCTGTTCCGATCGATATCCACGATGGGATAGCTTTCATGAAAGTTCATCGTAGAGCTCATAGGACGATATTTTTTTATTGGAGATGATATGGGGGAATGAAACCCCCATTTGTAGCAGTCTTGGTTCTTGGACCAATTTGAGCAATATGCCATAGAGTACTGTATTGCCAAGGCCCATCAAAATGAGGAGGATTAAATTAAAGGAGAAGATGACCGCTATGAGGGAGCCCACAACGGCCATCATCTGGAGGGCAAAAAAAGCCACGGGCAATCCAAAGATCAAGGCACGGACACGGATGTTTCGATAAACACTATACTGTTTCATATCATCTTGTTGTTGACTAAAAAAGTTGCGTGTGGCTTAGACGACAATACCGATGAGATAGGTAAAGATGCCTACCACCGCCCCGGCGATGAGCACAAAGACGAGAACACGGGTAATCCCCTTTTTGAGGTCGGCGTTCTCCCCAAAGAAATGGCCCGCGTTGAAAAGAAAGCCTATGAGAAAGATGACCCCCAGGATGATGGGGAAAATGGCCCGGATGGTATCCGAGATGTCAGCAACTGAATCCTCAATTCCCCCGATTTGGGGATAGCTGGTCTGGGAGATAAGAAGTCCAAGAGCAAGTACTACTGATTTTTTAAAGTTTTTCATGACCGTTCGTTTTTTGATGGGCCCCACCCCATACTATGGGAATGGAACCTGTTTGTGATGATTGATTGAAATGACCCTAGAGCTGGTTGTATCGCCCAATGGGATTTCCGATGTGGAATTTCCAGTGATATGGAGAAAAGGCTTTAAAAATCACATTTTTTAACACTTGAAGCTGTTAATTATTGAAATATTGGCACCAAAATCATCGTATCGCTGGAAATTGTTCAAACAAAAGTCTTCCACTATGAAACTATACCTGTACTCCTTAGCAATGTTCGTTTGCTGTTCAACAGCAATGGCGCAAAAGCCCATTGTGGTCATCGACCCCGGCCATGGAGGTCCCGATTCAGGGGCCATTGGAACCAATGGGATTCTGGAAAAAGATGTGGTCTTGGACATAGCCAAGCAATGTCTGCAATTGAACCGGAGCCTGTTCCAGGACAGTTTGGAAATCTACCTGACCCGCTATACCGATACCTTGGTCTCTCTGAGTGATCGGCCACGATTGGCCAGGGCACTAGAAGCTGATAGCTTTGTGTCCATCCATTGTAACCAAGCTCCAAATAAGAAAGCCCAAGGCTTTGAAATCTTTTTGTTCCATGGGCAAGTCGATAAAGAATCTAACGCTATTGCCAGTAATCTGGCCGACCAGTTACAGCAGCGATTGGGAATTTATGGCAGGGGTATCAAATATGCCAACTTTCAAGTTTTGCGCGAGACATATGGACACTGTCCTTCCCTGCTATTGGAAACGGGGTTTATTTCCAATGGAGTTGAAGCCGAATTTGCCAAGAAAACAGAAAGCCAGTCAGCTATTGCCCTAGCTCTATTACAATCACTTATTAAATCCTTCTATTATGACTGAACTGTTATTGGCCATGACCAAAATATTGAGGCGGCTTTTGTCCGCATGGATAAACTTCATTATAAATGAAGTGAACCAATTTCGAAACAAAGGATAAAATCCAATGAATACTAAATGCTGTTGGATGAGCCGATTTTTAGTAAGGTCTCTTTTCAGTTTAAATTTCACCGCTCTTAAAAATCAAAATGACCCTAAATAATTTATCTTTATGTCATGTGCTACTCCACCACATTGCGGAAGACCAAGGAAGAAGTCGAAGAAAGGTTCAGGGCGAGACTGCAAATTGAACTGGAGTATACCCCTTACTATCATATGAACGGTTTTACCCATGGCAACCTGTATATCGTGCCCATAGAATATCCCGATGAACTGCTTCCTGCCATGTGGGGCTATGTTCCTTCCTTTGGGATGGATGACCCCGACGCATTCCATAAAAGGTACAATACCCTCAACGCCAAAAGTGAAACGGTTTTTTCCAGCAATACCTACAAGCACTCTATACATGACAAGCGCTGTTTGATAATTGCCGATGGTTTCCATGAACCGCATCACGTCAAAAAAGTATCCTACCCCTACTTCTGCCACTACAAGGATGATTCCCTTTTCGCCTTTGCTGGGCTCTACTCCGAGCTGGATGACGACCTCTATAGCTGTACCATCATTACCATGCCAGCCAATGAACAGTTCGAGCATATCCACAATGTAAAGAAAAGGCAGCCTTTGATTCTGGACGAACATTGGGAAGAGGATTGGCTCCTCCCTGATTTACATGAACCAGGTATCAAGGAACTCATGAAATCAGCATTTACCACCAAAGAGATCGAAGCCTACCCAGTATCACGCGATCTGTACAAAAGAGGGATCGACACCAACAATAAACTGGCTATTGAAAAGAAGGATTATCCTGAACTCAATGAACAGGGCAGTCTGTTTTAACTTATCAACACATCCATTTATGTATTGGAATAAATCCTAATTTTGGGATTATATCCAATGAAGCATATCAAGTACAGGAATTCGGACAAAAAGGCCATCAAGATATTGATGCGTGAAATCGGGGCGTACCGGTATGAAATCGCCTTGGAACAAATGAAGGTGGAACAGCGGCCCATTAGCATGGAAGGATTCTACCTTGAGGCCATTGATGACTGTATATTTTTATGCCACCGCTACCCATCCGGCTACGTCCTGAAGCTGATGAAAGTGGAACAGTTCGAAATGTTGCCCAGGGATGGGTGGGAGTTGATAAAATCTTAATTTTAGAAGTTCAACCCTCATGGGATAAAATGGATGCTAGATATATTGAATTCTTTATGGATGAATTGGTGATTGTAGAAAGGATAGATGGGTCAGACGTTGAATGTATCATCCAGTCATCAAAGAACAATTTGGACGAAATTAAACCCCTTTCCGCAGACCTTCAAGGGTTGCACGAAATTAATGTCACCGTGAAATTGGAAAATCTAAAAAGATTTGATTTCCCAATAAAAATTTCCAGTATCCATTCAATAGAGAGAACAGTATGATTTATTTTTTTTTGAAGGTAAAAAATGTAAGTCCTCTTTAGTTCTACTGTCTCTAAGCTAGATTCTCATCCAACTTATCAACCCACAACTCTTGAAGAATTTATACTGCCGGAAAGTGTATTGATTTTGACGGTTTAGGTATGTAAAATAACGCATCGGTAAACAACGTAATATTCGAATTTTGAGGTATTTACGAAAATTACTTAATTTAACATAATGAAAACCAACCATTAACTCAATGATTTATAAAGAACTAGATGACCAGCCCAAACAACTCTATAAACTAAGTCAGATGATTCAGAAAGGTCTGTTGGACTTGGATGACCTATCTGAAATAGTCCCAGGTATGTTACATATTAATTCCCGTGATGATTTGGCATTGGAGTATATGTCCAAAACAGGGCAGGATATTATAAGGTATTCAATGGAAGAATTGGATATGTTGGGTGCTGAGGTGCTGCAAAGACATCAAAGTGACTATACTTTAAATGTTACCTACCCTAAGCTTTTTGAACAGATATCAAGAAATGATAATGATAATTCAGTTTCTTTTTTCCAAGATTGGAGACATCATAAAGACGACAATCCTTTTTTAGTCTATACTACCAGCAAGATACTTAATGATAATCAATTGATTTCCATCACCCTATTTCCTCAAAAAATAAAAGAATTATCAAAAAATGTAAACGCTATTATTGGAATCAATGCAATTTTTGAGCGATATTATCAGCAGTATCTGTTCCTCACTAAGCGTGAAAAGGAAATAGTTAATTATCTCGGTAGAGAGTTTACGAGAAAGGAAATTTCCCAAATACTATTCATAGACCCAAAAACGGTTAAAAAACACTGTGAAAATATTTTCAAGAAATTGGGTACAAGCAAACGAATTGAAATCAAGAAAATCGCTGATGCTTTTCGGTTACTTTAAAAATAACTTTTTTGATAAGTACAACATAACCGATTTGTATGTCATAGTTCATAATTATTTTAGTAAATGACTGAAAAGGAATTTTTAAACGATCAACCGAAACAATTATTCAAGTTAAGTAAACTCATCAATAATGGAACGATATCGTTGGATGACCTTTCGGATATAATTCCTGGAATAATGCATGTTAATTCTAAAGAGGATTTAGCCATAGAATATATTTCCAAAAGAGGACAAGAAATCTTGCGCTACTCCCTTGAGGAATTGGAGGAAATGGGTGCTTCAATATTTGAAAGACATCAAAGTAAACATACGCGAGAAATCGTTTACCCAAAGTTAATGACTGAGCTAGCGAAGGAAGATTTTCATCAGGTGATACCTTTTTTTCAAGATTGGCAATACCATAAGGACGATAGCCATATATACCATTTTACTTCGACCAAGATTTTAAATGAAAACCAACTTATTTCTATCTCACTTTTTCCCAATGATATTGAATACTTGACGAATAAGGTAAACCAGTTATTTGGAATCAATAAGATTATCAACAATTACTTCACACAATTTAATACGCTTACGTCTAGGGAAAAAGAAATTTTAGCTGAACTAGGTAAAGAAAAAACAAGGAAGGAGATTTCGCATACTCTCTTCATTTCCGAAAAGACCGTCAAAAAACACTGCGAGAACATTTTTTTAAAGTTAGGCACCTACAAAAGGACCGAACTTGAAAAAGTGGCTAGGGCCTTTCTTCTACTGTAGATTAATTTGTTGGTATACTACATAGCATATTTGTAATTCTTGTCTTAAAGAATTCATTAAAAGTATTTCCAAAACATTTTGCAAGTCACTATTGAAGGTACTAGAACCATTACTGTGAAAGAATTATAAAAAGGGGTGAATCAACCTTATACAATATGCTCAAATGAGCAATTAATATGTTTTGGATTTAGGCCATTTGGCGTATTGACCTAGTTTTCAAAATCTTATAGCTTTCCAAAAATCTTGTCTTTAGTGATTCTATGGTGTTTGATGGAACTCCTAAAATCATTTAAAATAAACTAATCCTAAAAACGCAATCTTCAGTAAAACAAAACATTATGAAAATCATAAATTCTCTACTATTGATTTTACTAACTTCTATAAGTATTTATGCTCAAACGCCTTCAAAATCTAAAACCATCAATCTGAATCCCAACGGTAATGGATTTTTAGGGCAAGTCACTATTGAATATGCGTTCATGGATTGTTTTGGTGAAACAACAATGACGTTTGGTTACAGAAAATTAATCCTTACAGGAGTGGTGTTAAACAATAAAGAATATTCTTTGACCGATTTAGATTTAACGAACCCATATAAATACGTTACTACATTTAAGGAGTTAAGAGTGAGGTATTACCTAGGGAACCGACAAATAAAATCTTCAACACTTACTACACTGCTGGAAGATTATGACATTGGATGTTATGGACAGACAGATAGAATCGCAGATAAAAGTGCCGGATTAAATACTAAGCTTAACAGTATCAATCCTTTGTTTTCAAATGCAACAATTGGATATGATGTTTCCTTAAGATGGTTAATTGAGAATTATGAAAAAAAACTGGTTAGTGAAAAGAAGTTTAAAGAATTGATACAACTAGCCCAAAACACAGAATCAAGCGATGAAAAACTAAAGGTTTTATTAGAAGCGAAAAAGTACACAGATAATCATGACCAACTTGATGAAGAAATCAAGTATTTGAAAAAAGAAATCAAAGACAAGACATACGATAAACTTGTTTCAGATGCTAAAAGTGTAGCTTCAATTGATGAAAAAAGAAAAATCTTAAACGAAGCAAAGAAGTACGCAACGGATAATAAGAAGCTAACTCAATTAGATAACGAAATCGAAAATTTGGAGAAAGAAAAGAACCTTCAAATGGATGAAAGTAAGATCTCAAAAGCTGATACCGCAGAAGCTTTTGAATCGACTAAAGAGACAAGCAATGATTCTAGAAGTTTTAATCCTAAAAATACCAACAGAGGTTTTGAGAGAAAAATGGAGTATGAACGCAGAAAACAAAACCAGGAGAGCCTTAATTCACAAATTGCTGCTACCAGCGCTGCTACAACCGCTGGCGTTGCCTACTTGTTTGGAGGTTTTATTTACTCCAATTATGGGCAAGTAAATGCTGAAAACATTTTTACCGGAAACAATCTAAGAGCAAACCTTGATATTGGGTTTACAATGAGTTATTTACCTCTTCTTTTTGCAAGTGACATGTTTTCGATGGGCTTCGATGGTACTTCGTCAAGAACCCAAGAAACTACACTTGATTATCCTTTATATATCAATTTAAACCTTGGTGGACAGTTGGGGTACGAAACAGCTTACTTTGGTGGATTTGGTCTAGCCGCTGTTCAAGCTGGGATACACCCCATACTAAGTGGTACAAACTTTAATTATAATTATGGTGTTGATTTGTTCGGGGGTACAAGAAATTTTAAAATCTTTGGGGATTACACTTTTGGTGGGAGACAGTTTAATAATTCACGCCCATTAGATAGCGAAGAGTCAGGAAAGGGTCGTACTAATTATAATTTCAAAAGGCTAAATTATGGAGTTCAGTTTAGTTGGTACGGTTCTCCAAAGGTTTCCGCCAGAAACCATATCAGAATTGGCTTGATAGAAGAAAAAATTACCAAGCTCGATGATGGTATAAGTTTCTCTAATACTGAATCACAGGAACCCATTTTTCTACAAAATGATGAATTTGATGCACTAGGTAATATCAATCTAGGATACTCTTTTGAATGGCGACACGACCATCATGGAGTCCTATTTATTGAAGTCTTCCCATCTTATACTCCAACAGGTGAAAGAAATGGACCAGATGATAGTACAATAACTTCGAAAGGAGGTGTTTTTTTACAAGTAGGGTTTTTAAGGTCGTTAGGAGGTTACGGAAAATCAAAAACAAAGCAATAGCTATGGATGGATACTTCGGTTCGTTTTGTGCCACCCATTTCGGAGTTATGGTGCCAGAAATTTCGGTTAGATCTGTGCCACTTTTGGCCAGCGGGCCGATCCGTTTCGGTTCGTTTTGTGCCAGTGTTATCGGTTCGATCCGTGCCACTTTGAAAGATCAAGTAACAATTACCTTGTCGCTTAAAAACAAGCTATATGGCCAATACACTTGATCCAATGGACCTGAAAAAGATTATTTCCCTGCACCTCGACGGGCTGCGCAACCGCAAGATAGGAGCCAACCTAGGGATATTCCTTAACACGGTGAACACCTATATGCGCCTGTTTGGGGGCTGCGACCGCTCCCTTGAGGAACTTTTGGCCCTTGACAATGAGGCCCTGGAGGCACTATTCCCATCCCATAAGACCATAGACAACGTCCGCTACGACGAGCTCATGCGTTGCTTCGAGGGAATCAACAGGGCGAGGAACCATCCCAGCTTCAACTTCCTCCACCATTACCAAGAGTATGTCCGAACGGCCAAGAAACCCTATGGCTATACCCAGTTCCTGGAACACTACCACCGCAAATATGCCAAGACCAAAAGCTCAATGAAGCTCGAGCACGACCCCGGCAAAGAACTGTTCATCGACTTCGCGGGCAAGAAGCTGCAAATCGTCGACCGGGACACAGTGGAAGTGGTCCCGGTGGAAGTGTTCGCGGCCATCCTGCCCAATAGCCAGTATACCTATGTGGAGGCCTGCAGGAGCCAAAAAACAGGACGATTTGGTCAGTTGCTGCACCAATTCCCTGAACTATTACTGTGGCGTGCCCAATATTGTGGAAGTCAACAAAATTAGTTTTGAAAATTGGATGGTCAATCATACCCACAGGGACGATATTGTAGATAGCGTACAATTCATAGAATCGGAAAAAATAGAAGAAGATTAAAGATGTGTTGTCACATATATACTAAACAATATCCGTGAGAATAAACTATATCTCAATCTTTACTGATGAATTGATCGCATTAGAAAAAATCGATGGGTCTAAATTCAAATGTATCATCCAATCAAAAAAGAATCATCTGAATGAAATTGAAGCTTTATACTTTGAATTATAGGAATTACACGAAATAATTGTAACGGTTAAAACTGAAGGGAATCAAAGACTTGATTTTCAAATTAGATTCGAAGACATCCATTCTATAGAGACAACTTGATAGGGGTCTGTAAATTAAACTCTGTCTG
>CAJNIZ010006146.1:0-18123 GCA_905231905.1 Symbiodinium pilosum
GGTTTGGGGTTTAGGGTTTAGGGTCGAGGATTTAGGGTTTAGGGTTTGGGGTTTAGGGTTTAGGGTCGAGGATTTAGGGCTTAGGGTTTGGGGTTTAGGGTTTAGGGTCGAGGATTTAGGGCTTAGAGTTTGGGGTTTAGGGTTTAGGGTTTACGGTTTCGGGTTTGGTTTAGGGTTTAGGGTTTGGGGTGTAGGGTATAGCCCTAAGGGTCCAAGTACCCAATAATCATATACTTGCCCAAAACCTGTACTATAATTACTAGATTTAGCTAGAGAGGCTCCTAGACACTTCCATGTTGGGTTTCTCATGGTGCCATGTTGGGTTACTCATGGTGCCTGGTAGAGGGCTACAATACACAGCCCAGCCTACGTAATTCTAAGGTTGGAGGTTTAGTGTTTAGGGTTCAGGCTTGAGGGTACCTGAACCCCAGAAGTATGTAGAATATTGGCCTGGTAGGCTAGTTTGAAGGGTTTCGGCCTGTTATTTTGCATGCTTTGGTTTAGGTAGGGCTTGGGATGCAGGATGTAGGGATGGGAATTTTGATTGACAAGTTTAGGGTTGGGTTTTAATGGGTTCCCCCTACAAACTCTCAGCTACGAGTAGTATGAAGGGCTTTCAGAATTTCTGGGGTGCCTTGCCTTGCAGGAGTTCCTTTGACAAGGAGTATGCGGCTTTCGATATCCTGGGGCGTAGCTTATGTCTGGAAACCACAATCATGTGGTTTAAGGTTTAGCTTTATTCCAAACATCTCGCAGCAAATACATCGCTGAGGTAGCCCCAACTGAGAGAGATCCCCATCTGGCTGTACGAGTTCGAGGGTGCTATCAATGAGATGCTGGTCTGTCGGTGTGCTTGAGGGGTGCGTCAAGCCCGAAACCCATGAATCCCTAAGCCCTTGGCCGTGAAATTGGAGTTCCACCTCAAGAACCCTAAGGGTCCAAGGACCCAAATACTAGGGTTGTACCGAATAACGTAATATTAATGGTATTTGGGCCCTAAAACCCTATTATTTGGGTCCTTGGACCCTTAGGGGAAAGGACCCACGCAGCGGGGTGTGTCTCAACGCTTGGGGCGTGGGTTCCCGGGTCGCACTTCGAAGCGTTTGAACCCGCAGGTTGAAAGAAACCAAAACTTTGGGGTTTTTGCGTTTAGGGTTTAGGGTTACTGACTGACAGAACAAAAGCACTACACAGAAAACACGCTTTCTGTGGGTACGTGCCTGGTGCCTACCTTGCAGAAGGACCAGTACCAGCATATGCAGATGCAGAGGGTTCAATGATACTGTTGATACTAAAAATCCTGCCTGACCCTAAGCACCTTATACCTTGGGAACTATAGTACTATAGTTACACTAAGGTCATGCAGGATTTTGAACATCCACCTTAGGATGGTGGTCGTCTTGATTGCCTTTGCGAACCTCATATCTTGGACCATACGTAAAACTCTTCTTGCTGTTGTTAAGTAGGCCTTGTAGGCATGGACATTGGCAACTGTTGATAGACCAAATCCTGCACAACCCGTTCTACATAAGCCCGAATAGGAAATTGTGGTACTACTGCATGTGCTTAGGCTCCTGCCGGAATCTGTCCATAAACAGTGTGCCTCAATTTTGGTCCAGTCCCTGTATCCTGAACAACCTTACTACCTTACTCCTCCGAATCGTTCGAGAATTGAGTCTTAAGGCTTTGTAAGTGCACTGTGCGCCTGTTTCCTGTGGAGGGGCGCTTGCCACGTAACTTGATCCCTATTCTCCCAGTAGAAAAAAAAAGGCCTGTTTGTAGTGAAGTACGAGAACTCATCCTCCAAAACTCCCGAAGACCCCTACGTCCCGTGGACCCACTTGAGGCTGCTACGCCAGAGGCAGCGAGATTGTGGGTATTTGCCCAGTGACCGTCACCTGCAAATGCCAAGAGGTGCGTTTAGGGTTTAGGGAACTAATTATCCTCCGAGGATTAACATAGGGTTGTGGGTTTTGGGCTACGGTCTATAGGGTCGGGTTTAGGGTCTTTGGGCTGTACAAGAATAGAAGCCGTAGGGCGCGTTGATATGGTATTTGCCTGAAGGGCCCTAAGACAGACCCCAAAATAATGTAACAGGGACTATGACAGAGTGTTCCTTTGCTTTTGGGAACCGGCCCTCCTGCGGTGGATACTGAAAAGTCATAACCCTAAACCCTAAACTCCCTAAACCCTAAACTCCTAAACCTTGAAACCCTGAATACTAAACCCTAAACCCCAAACCTTAAACCCTTCCTTCGCCTCTCAACCATGTTTCATTTTCGAGGGCCAGGGATGCTGGCATACGCAGACAAGCCGATTGTGACGATTCCAGCGAACCCGTACCCTACGAGGACCCTCCTTGCACCTTTAAATAAATGGAGGTATATGGTCCCTTATTGTGGGATATCTAGGTATATAGAGGGTAGATGGAGGGTCTAAGTGAGCATTCCCCAGGCCCCAAGAATGCTCTTTATTATGGGGCTTTGGCCATGATTTTGAGCGTCTACCTGAACCCCAAAAGTATGTAGAATAATGGCCTCTTAGGCTGGTTCAAGGGGTTTAGGGCTACATTTTTGCATACTAGTGGGGTTCAGAAAAACACTACTGCCGGGTCGCGGCCTAAGCCCTAAGCCCTAGACGGGTGTCTGGCAACCGGACCGGGGCTTACAAATCAAACCAGGTTTAGGTTTGAAGCAGTATGAACCCAAAAGGCGGTAAGCAGCATGCATTACGTGCGCGGTTTGCTCTCAGCTATATGGAAACAGCACATGGGCAAAGTAAATAATTGTATCGGCGCAAATGACTCATCCGATCTCCTTTCAAATCACTAGTCTAAAAATGCTCTTGATGCACAAGTCCCAGTATACTTTTATTCTGGAAACCCCATTCAGCAAACCATTGTTAATCTCCTCTCGCGGCTGGCTCAGGAACACTTGTCGGCAAAACTTCAGAAACGGCCGGTCTTCGTCACGAAGGGCTTGAAGTTCTTCCGGTCGGCCGACATAGTTCATGTGCTGCATCGTGGTCCAAGGTGTGCACGGAAAACCAATGACAACCAAACCTGGGTCCCAAATCTCGAGCTTCTCCAGTAGCCATCTTCTCGTAGAGGGCTTGCGAAGGTCGAAGTTGTAGAGGATGTCGATCGGCTGCACCGCCGTGAGGTTCCACTTGGTCGTCGCACGAGCTGTCACGCCTGCCTGTCCAGCGAAGATCTCCAGGAGGTCGACATTACGGCGCCGCTGTTTCCTGGAATGCTTTTTTGCGAAGCTTGGCTTGCCAACTCCTTCTGCAGACGGCTGCTCTTCAAAGCATCCCTCGCTCTTTCTAAGTTGCTGTTAAGGAACTTAAACTAAGTGACTATAGTAAGGAAACCCTATTACTTGTTATATACCCACAATATGGTATTAAATTAAATTAAGTTCCTTAGCAGCGATCCAGTAATGAAAAATCCAATATGATACCGTTACAGAATGGAGGGGAACATTCATTGCAGGGGAGGGGGAAGGGCGGGCGCGAGGGGCTTGTTATCACAGTAGTAGGGGTTGAGGCTGACTAAAGCCTTAAAACGAAGACTCTTCGATTGTTTCCTGAATTCATACTACCCGGGTATTTTTTCTAATTTGTGTATCGAAACCCCAGGATGAGGAATGTCGATTCAGAATTTTTGATATTATCCCAATAGGGAACCCGAGCTTGGAATAGGCATTAACGCCAACGCCTGAGCTACTCAACTTCCCCTCAGCCTCCAGTTCCAAGTACAGACAAGGTAGCGCGTACTTGGGGCTGTGGCAACAGCAATTGTATCTTATCTCTTGAACCCTATAGATCCCCATCTACTACAATCCTTATGATGATGAGAAACCCCAAAAGGGTACACTCCGAATTTTTGGAAGCCGTAATCCTACAACCCTGTCATATCCCTATATAGCCCTGTAAACCCCTAATCCCTATGAACTGCTGTAATTCCAATGTCCATTTGATTGCGGACCTTCTTTTCCATGTGAGTCCCCATTATTTGAGGGTAGATCCTTCTCTCTTCCCCAGTAACCAGGGCTACCAAAAAAGGTTTAAGTTCTTGATCGGCTAAGTACGATAACATAGCCCAAAGACATACCCAATTCTTGAAGCGTTTACCTCAGCCCAAGGCCCTGGGCGTCATCTGTAGAAGCATGAGGAGCAGAAAGTACAAGTTGGCCGGCTTCGAAAACCTTGCTTTAAGGTTTAGGGTTTCAGGTTTACCTGAAGCCCAAAAGTATGTAGAACTAATTGCCTTTTAGGCTAAGTATAGGGGTTTAGGGCTATCATTTTACATACTTTTGGGGTTTAGGTAGGGTTTAGGTTTAGGGCTTATAAGGCTTTACCGGGATCTTAGGCTGTAGTCCATGAGTCGATCAATTTGGTAATAGGTACTTTGAGAAATGTGCATTCCAATGGCTACTGGGCTGTACTGTAAAAAGCCTCAAACATTCGGAATAAAGAGGTCTGCTCAAGAAGACAATGCTGGAATGTAACGGTTTTCCCAAAAATTACCGCCGACATAGGGTATCTCAGAAGGATTTCAGCACTTCCATCCTGGAGTATCAGATTTTCAGCTTCCAGGGCTCTACGGCTTCAGGGTTATAAAATACAGTACGAGGATCCCCCACCCCATAATAGTGGCATAATAGGAATATTAGAGGACCCTCATATAATCCTTCTTATTCTTTATAGTCACTATTACAGGGTGGTGGGTCCTCCTAAGCTATATATACTCCTGGAAGAAAGGTAACTACCCCAGCTCTAGCAAACATAGAATCTCACAAGCCCTCAGGGTCCAAGTACCCAATACTTAGGTATTTCGAATTTTGGTAATTCATATAATAATTGTAGTGCAGGTTTTGGGCAAGTATATGAATATTGGGTACTTGGACCCCTAAGCAAGGGGTGCTACAATGTCTTTCAAACGAAGGCTCCTGGCGCTCTTTTCAATCTTGCCAATACTCCTAGGACGTGCCAGCGACAGGAAATCAAGCTTTTCAGCTCCCATTGCTGAGGCAGCTATCCCCAAGGGTCCAAGTACCTAATAATTAGATACTTCCCCAAAACCTCTACTATAATTACTATGACCCAAAACCCAAGTACCTAAGTATGAGGTACATGGACCCTTAAGGCCCTTACCCTAAACCCTATACATACATATAGATCCTACATATCCCTTTAAAGGGACCTAAGTATTGGCTACTTGGTTTGCTGGGTATGTAGGATCCTCGTGCAAGGTTGGGGTTCCGTTAGCCGGCTTAAGTGACCTTCCCTAGGTTCAACAGTAACCCCCTAATAATACGGGAACCCTTTGTCCTTGAGGATTTAGATTTCAGGGGTTTGGGTGTTTAGGGGTTTAGGGTTCGGGGCCCTTTTTCCTACTACTCAGCTTTAATGAGGAGACCCCCAAGTAAAAAGGGACAAAGGGCACTACTGGGGTACCTAGTTCAATGTGAGGAGACATCGACACAAGGAGACGGCCAGCAGTAAACCTTATCAATCTAAGGGGGGTTTGGGGTGTAGGGGTTTAGGGTAAAACTCAATTCAAAAAGCGAAGCCTAGAAGTCTTTGAAAACATTAACTAGACGACTAGAAATCTCAACTGCGAACATTAAGCTAGCTAAGCTAACCCTGAACTAAACCGTCAAAACATGGGCTTGGCCCAAAACAAGTCCTAAACCCTCAACCCTAAACCCTAAACCCTGAAACCCTAAAACCCCAAACCCAAAACCCTAAAACCCTAAACCGTAAAACCTGGTGCATGTTGACCTCAGAGTTGCCTAGGTCCAGCGGTCTTTCAACCCTTCATCTTACCCTAAGGGTCCATGTACCCAATAATTCAGTCCCTTTAAAGGGGCTATATAGGGGTTTAGGCTTTAGGGTTTAGGGTCCATGTACCCAATATTTAGGTACTTTGGGATTTGGGTAATAGTAATTATAGTACAATGTTGGGAAAGTATATGATTCATACTTGGACCCTTAGGGTTAGGGTAATTACTGCCCCCACCCAGTAACAGTCTATACTAGGGGTCCTATCAAGGGCTATATTAGGGGTTCTGTTAGGGTTTAGGGTTGAGGGTTGAGGGTTTAGGGTTTAGGGGTCATATTAAGGGCTATACATAACCATACTATAGTTATTATCCAACTGTTACTGAGGGGGAGCAGTACCCAACCTTCAGCATACACTCCATAAAGGGAGTTAAATGGGAACCCCCAAACAGGGAAGCTCGAGCAGATTGTAGGAATATAACAGGAATACAAGGACCCAGGTAGGTATATTTCGTTCTATTTCTACTATATGCTTGGCATTCCCTTTTTGGGGGGTTCCCATTTTACTCCCTTTGCTCCCACGGATATTCAAAAACTCCAAAAACCCAAGACCTTGCATCAACAAAAAAAGCCTACAGGGCTAAAGGTCTTCCAAAAAACTGAACTCCAAACGCTGCAAACTTAATCTTTAACTCTGGACACCTGAAATCTAAGCCCTTATAAAGCTCTAGATAGTCGACCTTGCAATCTGAGCCAACTGCTGCTCGAGGGTATTCTTCGGGACAAAGTTCAGCATGGTGTAATGCCTGGTTCCCCAGACCAAGAAAGGACTCTAAAAGATAATCATCCGGGCACAGTATACAAAATCATGAGGCTTAAGTGACCCATTGTCTAACCTCCTAGGATTACCCTTAGTAAGCCCTATAAGCCTCCCTTCTAGAATCCCATATAACCTGATTTAAGGACTACGTAGCTCACATAGGGGTTCTTACGGCTCTATTCCGGGGATCTATGTAATCTTGGATCCCGGGTTAGGCCTCCAGCTCGGCAAGAGTCGCCGAAAGAACGAAGAAACGCAACACCACAAACCAGTTGAGGATTATTAAGCAGATAAACAGCACAAGTCTACTGCACATGTTATGCTGCCAGCTCTGTATACTTCTCCCAGGTCTTTGCTACTTGCATCATCGCTTCTGGCTTCTTGCAATTTCGCCTTGTGAGGGCATGTAGCTGCTTGACACTAGAATCCCGACATGAGCTATAGTCTAAACTACCTGGTATCCCCCTTGATAACCCCCCTATATAACCCCCCCTCTAAGGAATTTAGACTACAGCTCGCATGACCTCAGTATACTATTGACCTCAGTATACTATAGAACCAGGAGTAAATGGTTACCTCAGTTAGGGAAACTACCATGTACCTCACCCCTCAAAGGGTTATCATACAGGGATTTGACGTTTGTTGCTCACCTGTTGTCTGGGCTAATGGCTAATGGTCATTGGCAAACTGATGAGTGTGCGGTCGTTTTCCTTATAACAATTTTGGGTCCACGTTCGGGTCCCCTATCTTGGGAAAGTACCACGTATGGCTTTTTGTTCATGAAATTTCACAGGACCCCTACTAGGGACCCCTGTGCTGGTTCGGATGGTTGTTCTCACGCGCAGTGAGCTTAAGGTCCTGACACGGCTTTTCCACAGCCCTGCGATGTCCGCCCAACGCTGGTTCACTTGTCTGTTCTTCCTGGGGTGATGCCAGCAGAAGACCCTCACACAAAACATCCAACACGCCGCTCATCTATTGTCTAACTGTCGGACCCAAGCCCGAGATGTTTCTCAAACTTACCCCTCTGCCCCTAACCTCCTTCATCCAAACATGCTCAGAAACCAGCACATTTAGAAACCAACTGTTGGAACTGTAGTGCCCATTAAGTAGCTAGAGTATGGCTTTGTGTACCCCATATACCCCATATTCTATCTATTTAAGGGGGACTATACTGTATCCTTGATCGAAGTTGCGATGTGATGACCTTGTTGTCACAGAAATGCACATCTTCCTGTGGGCGTTTTTTCATCACTGGGGGTCACTACATACCCCAAAATAAAGGTTATTGGGTTATTTCAGGGTTATATTGGGATAATGGAAAATAAATGGAAACAGGGGCTGCTGCCAAGAGCGCTGGTTATGAGCCTTGTAGTGCTGTGGAAGGGGTTTAGGGTTTAGGGTTTAGGGCCTAGGGCCTGGGTACCAGATTTATATCGCCGGCCCGAAAAATTCAGCAGAGACCCCCCGATTAACCCAGACCGCTGATTAATAACCCCCTCCCCTAAATAGGGGTTCTAGTAGGGATCCTTATATGAAGGCCCTTAAGAGGAGGGGTTTATTATTCAGGGGTCTGCATTACTTCGACCCTCTGGGAGAGTTGTAGGAGCTGGCCAAAGGCAGTTAGGGAGCTCGGGGGTTGGGGCTTTTCATAGAAGCAGGCATGCCAGATGGAGGCTTCAAAAAACTTAGGGGGGCCCTCATTACAGGAATTATATAGTATTTCCTAATAATTCATAGGGATTATAGTATTTTGGGATCATGTCAGGGGAGATGCTGTACGACGGTGCTTGTTTTATGCCAGCAAGCAGAAGAAGAAAGGTAGGAGCGTGCATTGATTTGAGGTTTACGTAAGATGGCATTCAAGCAAGAAGGCCGCGGTGCGACTCGCCAGAGGTACTATCCGTACACCTGAGCCGTATAAGCCCTAATCTTAAGGTTTACCTAAACCCCAAAAGTATGTAGAATAATCGCCCTAAACCCCTATAACTAGCCACTTTCCATACCATGTTGTATTTGTGTTTTGTTTTCCAGTTGGGTCTTGTAAATATAGCCCGGCTTACATGTCGTCTCCATTTTTACCATTTGATGTTGAATTAACCCCCTAAACCCAGTCGCCGTTTTTCTTTGATGTTCTATGAATCTACCCTAAGCCTAGGCCCTTGATTAACCCTAAACCTTAAACCCTAATCCTCCGTTTAGGGTTTAGGGTTTAGCCGTGGGAAGCAGGGGCAGTTGAGAGATGTTCTCCTGATCTGCAAACCACAGAAGGTAGGCATTCGCATACCTTCCAGCCAAGGGAAACCCTAAACCCTAAATAGTACTTTCCATAATGTAATTTTCCATTATCCCAATATCGGTCCAACACAACCCTGATATTAACCCAATGGATACCCATTTTTACCCTAAACCCTAAACCCTAAATATAGTCCCAATACAGCCCTAATATCCTAATATTACCCGAATATACTATGTAGTACTTTCCATTTTCTTGTCCATTTCCCAATATAGTCCCAATATACTATAGTATACCGTAAACCCTAAACCCTAAACCTATTACCCCAATGAGTTCTCAAGGAACTTCTCAGGAAAGGGGCTCTCTGTGAGGAGCCTTGCAGCACTCCCCTTCCTCCAGAGGGTCTGTGACCAATAGGGTTTAGGCGTAAGCGTTTAAGGCTTAGGGTTTACCAATTTAGGGTTTAAGGTTTAGGGTCAACGTTAGATGTGTGTTCTCTGAGCTATAGAGGACATAGTCTAGCGATGTACCGTAGGGATGCTCCCACTGGAAGTTGGGAAGTATTGGAGCGGGGTAGATGCGTAAATAATCTGGTACTTGGGATTTCGGTAATCGTAACTGTAGTACAGGTTTTGGGCAAGTATATGAGCTATAGTTTAAACTCCTAGTATCCCCCTTCCTCTCTATAATGCCCTATATGACCCTTTTGAGGAGTTTAGACTATAGCTCATACAATAATTGGGCACTTGGGCCCTTAGGGTCGTAGTTACATCTTAAACACCTCAACTCCGCAACCCCTAAACTCTGAAAGGTTCAGGGTTTAGAGGGTTTAGGGTTCAGGGTTTAGGGGTGTAGGGGTTTAGGGTTCAGGGCCCTCACTCCCCGACTCCAAAACCCTATAACTCTCAGACCTAGGCTAGACCTCAACTATGAACCCCTGAGCCATTTAGGGTTTAGGGCTTAGGGATCCCAATTCCTTTGCCGAAGCCCTGAACCCTTAACCTCGTAGATACCATACCGCACCAACCCAAACGCCGCTCAGACTCGCAACAAACCTCAAAGAGCTCTTACACAGTGCCCAAACCCTACACGCTAGAACTTCGTTGGTCCCTAAACCCCAGACCTTAGACCCTAAACCCTAAACCCCAATGGCCCAAATTATCTACTGTAAGTACTTGGAGCAACCCTTAGCCGCTATCCGCCCTGGAGCCCTCTGAGGTGTAGGGGTTTAGGGTGTTAGGCTTTAGGGTCCAGGGTTTAGGGTTTGGGGTGTAGGGTTTAGGGGGTTTGGGTGTTAGGGTTGAGGGGAGACAGACGGAGCGAGTATGATAATACTAGTCTCAAAGCAATAAGAATACAGATAACAATATGGTCATGCCTTCATCCTGATTTCAACCCTAAACCATCCTGCGCCCTAAACCCTAAACTCCTAACACCTGAACCCTAAAGCCTAAACCCTAAAAACTGAACCGTACAACCCCAATCACCCCCACCCCCCATCCCAGTCAGAGCCTCGCCAAAGCGCACATGTCGGCTCGTCGCCTCCTTCGCCTCGAAGAAGGGTTAGGGTTTAGGGTGTTAGGGTTTAGCGTGTTAGCGTATTAGCGTATTAGGGTGTTAGGGTGTTAGGGTGTTAGGGTGTAGGGTTCAGGGTTTAGGGTTAAGGGTTTAGGGTTTAGGGTTCAGGGTATAGGGTTTAGGGTTGTGTTTCGTGGATCGGGAGGGAGTCTGAACAAGGGGGGACAGTAGGGTTTAAGGTGTGGAGCCTAAATGAAGAGAGGATGGAATATGAAATGGAAACCGGAATTGTACACGGGGGCGACAAGGAATTAGAACAATTACCAATACTTTAGGTAACCTCTACCATAATGATATATACAAGGAATCTAGGACAATAGTGAACTTAATCATTTAGGCGCCTGTTCCTTCAAAGGGGGTTGCTAGGGACGTATGAGTCTCGGGTTGTAGGCCCTTGGGGCTGCGAGTTCTGTCGAATCTGGGACTTGGGGTTTAGTTTGAGATTGTGGGTTGTGGGATCAGGGTTGCCGTGCCTACGACTGCCCACAATGAGTCATTTTCGCAGAAGAAACGTCATGTTTTGCACTTTGCCGGCGGTTTTTATGCTAAAGTCAGGGCTCTTCTCCACATAGACCACTATTTAGGGTGAGGTCGGGTGAGGTCGCTATACTTTGGTTTCTGGAATCGGGTTCAAGGTCTCCAAGCCCGAAACCCTACAAACCCAAACCTTTTAATCTGTGTCCAGGATTGATTTTAAGGGCTAGAGCTCAGGGTCTAGGTGTAGTTTTTCTCAACCCCAAAAACTTAGACCTTAACCTGCTTTGGTTGCAAATAGCTGGGGGTACCCACTATTCAAGAGGACTTGGCAGGTCCACGTGATTACCCCCACCCTAAACCCTACCTGGACCCGAAAAGTATGTAAAATAATGGCCTTTATGGCTATTATTATGGGTTTAGGGCCATTATTTTACATCCTTTTGGGGTTTAGGTTAACCCTACCTGGGCCCCCACAGTAGGTAAAATAATAGCCCAAAACCTCAAATATAGCCCAAAAAGCAATTATTTTACATACTTTTGGGGTCTAGGTAAACCCTAAACCCTAAAAAACCCGCGCATCTCCTGCGACCGCCGCGTCATGGCCCCAACGGCCCACTTTTCAACCTTCCAGTAGTGAGGCTGAGGGTTTTTAGGGTCTAGGGCTTAGGGTTTAGGGTTTAGGGTTTAGGGCTTAGGGTTTAGGAGTTGAGGGTTTAGGGTAGTTATAGCCCAACTATGAGTGTACCTATAGCCTGACAACTATACTCGGGGAGATAACGGTACAACTAAAATTGGGATATAGTTACGCTGAACCTGCGGGTAGCTTCGTCTACATCTACATCTCTTTTCAGGGGGCTACTCAGGAATTGTCGTAGGCCTGTAGGGCTTACGGTCTAGGGTTTACGGCTCATAGGCTTTTAGGGTTGACTGTTTAGGGGCTAGAGGTTCAGGGTGTAGGGGTTAAGGGTGTGAAGGCTTAGAGTCCAAGACTCAGCACGTAAAGTCCCCCACCCGACAAATGACAAATGATATATGCTCTCGTCGTATGTAATGGTAACATGCTGGGAATATGTAATGAGATCATTGGAGAGGGTGACCATTTACTGTAAGAGGTGGGATGTCTCATATCACGTCTCCTCTGTCACACTTTACACAGATGAATCTTCTGGTCTCCAGATGGGCACCCAATATACACTTCCCAACATTCTCGGGCAGCCTTCTTTCGGGTCACCAAAGCCGCATAATGAACACCTGAATTCACATAACCTCATCCCTGTGACACACTATATGAGCCTATTTTCTATTTCATCTTCCATCTGATTCCCCAGTATTACTCTAAACCCTAAACCTTCAACTGTAAAAAGGCACACCTCAGGCCTGTCCCATAAGTTTGCAGTAGTCTGCCAACCTCGGTAACCCTGGATCACTTAGAGTATGCCACGTTCACTTCCCCAAATCTCGCAGCCTAGATGGCCTAGGGTTTAGTTTAGGGCTTGGGGCACCTGAAAAAAAAACACATGTAGAATACTTGTCTGCTAGTTCATTTCTATGGGCTGTTGGGCGCTTGGTTTTGAGGTCCAGATATTTTGCACTGTAGGTTTGGGAACTCAAACCTAACCCTTCGCGAAACCCTGTGATAAGACTACTAGTCACCAGGCAAGAACCTGTGAAGAGGCACTGCAGGAAATGAATATGCATCGTCGCAGTCCCTTCATGAGAGCATCGGATTTGCGGGCACTTCAGGGGCCTATTAGGTGAAGCCTCCCTGAAGTCTCTCAACCCTACACCCTAGGCTTACGCAAACTCAGTTTTGAGTTCAAAAGCTGACAGCTAAACCCTAAACCCTAAACCTAAACCCTATTAAATCCTAGCATATCCTAAACCCTAAACCCTTAACCCTAAACTCTATCAAATCCTAAACCCTAAACCCTAAACCAAAGAGGTCTAAAGGTACTCCTGCGAGCCTTCGTCAACCAGGTTGCCCGCAAAGAGCCGACAACAAAAAGAAAGTTCTTTCTTCGAGCCGGGCCGGGCGCAGCGATGGCGGAGGACAACAATATTGGGGTTATATTAAGGTTGTATTAGGGCTATATTGGGGCTATACTAAGGTTCTATTAGGGTTATATTGGGGTTATATTGGGGTTCTATTAGGGTTATATTGGGGCTATGTTAGGGTTACATTGGGGTTATATTAGGGTTGTATTAGGGTTATATTGGGGTTATATTGGGATAATGGAAAAGAAAATGGAAACTACTATTTAGGGTTTACGGTCTAGGGCTTAAGGTTTAGGGTTACATATATATATGTATATACTTGTGTGGTCACGTGCGTTCTGGCTCCCATCCCTCCGATGGTCTAAGCTTCCTTCCTTTTCTTCTTTGTGGGTGTCTGTGCTTCGGGATTGAGAATGGTCGGGATTGAGTGGGATGAAATCATAGGATTTGAGGTCTGCCCTGTTCTCCTAGATACGTGGATGTGGGTTTAGGGGTAAAACCCACCAGCCTTTCCTAAGAACCCTTAGCAGAAGACCTAACCCACCAAGCACTGACCCTACTGGTTACCGTTAGCGTTTGGAGACCAATCCTAACGTGGGGGCCAGATGAGGTCTATTTGAGGTGGCCTCGACTACAGTCATACAAGGAGCTAGGACCATAACAGTGGCAACTATTTAGGGTTTATAGGGTTAAGGGTTTAGAGAGTTTAGGGTTTAGGGTTTAGGCTTCTACATTATCGCGCAGAACCTGACTTCGAAACTTAACCTGGAAGCCACAGCATCCCTGCATTCAGCTGTCCACATTATGGGCTGCAGGGTTGTACCTGTAAGGTCCTAAACCCTAAAGCCCAAACCCCCAAGAGGTCTCCCCAACACCCTGATATGAGCCAATGTGGTCCTGTAGCGTTCCTTGACTGGATCCTGAGACCCAGAATTACCGTCCTAAACCCTAAACCCTAAAAAGCCTAAACCCTAGACCCTAAAAACTCTAAAAAACACTAAAAACCACAACAACCCTAAACTCTACAAAGCCCAAACCCCAAACCCTAAACCCTAAAAACCCTAAACCCTAAACCACCTTAGAGGGGGTTTAGAAGGTCTGGAGGGTAGCCTTGGAACCTTGAGCCTACAGGCAAAAACGGAAGCTATCAACCTTGAACAGCCTCCCCTAAAGAAAGATGGTTTAGGGCTTAGGTTTCAGGGTAGGCCAATAGTCTTTATGGGCCTGGGACTTCCGTGTGTGTTAGGGGGAGGGTAGAATGCGAAGCTAAAGCTTGACCCTAAACCCTAAACCCTAAACCCTTAAACCCTAAACCCTAAACCCGCTAAAGCTTGAACAGCACACGATTTGAGAAAGCGGCTCCCAAATCGGTATTTTGCATAAGAGTTATGGTCTAAACTCCTAGCATCCCCCTTAATAACACCTATAACACTCCCCTATAGTCCCTTATATAGCCTCCTTTAAGGAGTTTAGACTATAGCTCATAAGGCTTTCATGGGGTTTTTGGCGGTATGAAGCCCTTACCCACCAAGCTCAACAATCCCAATGTTCCCAAAAAGTTCTGAGGCAGTGCTTGGGACGAGATACAAGGTTTAGGGTTTAGGGTTTAGGGTTTAGGCTCTTTGTAACCTAAACCTTACACAACCTAAACCTTGCCACTTGAAACCTTATCCTTGAACTCATTTTTTCTGAACCTCCAACCCACTCATCCTCGGACCCTGTCCCTAAGGGTCCAAGGACCCAAATACTAGGGTCCCTTTAAGTGGGGTTCTAGGGGGATGTATAGGGAGTATTGGGGGATTATATAGGGGGTATAAAGGACCCAAATAATATGGGTTTTAGGGCCCAAATATCATATCATTAATGGTTTTTGGGCCCGAAAGCTCTATTATTTGGGTCCTTGGACCCTTAGGGTGTAGACCGTATAAGATTCCTTCCAGCGGTCCTGAAACGACGGGATACAACCTTAGAGGTACAAACCTGGAGCTCGAATAGGATTTATAGGGTTTAAACAAGGTTTAGGGCCTGAGAGACCCACGAAAACAGAGCCCAAGAAACAATTGCTGTACTTTTTTGCGGGCTTCAGATGTTACTCGAAGGAGCTTCTACCAAACCCTGAACCGTGTGTAGATTCAATCCCCCCAAGGCTGTGCGCGTAGAGACGAAGGGCCCTCCTTAGCAGAATGCCCAGACATCAACAGGTGTAGGTCCAGGCTTTAAGGTTCAGGGCTTAGTTTCGGGAGCCCGGCCCGTGAATTGTAATCCCCTGTAGACTTATTTTGCTTAAAGTTCCGTGGGGTTATACTACATTTAAACAACCCTGACGGGATATAAGCGCAAGACACAAAAGTGCAAAAATTGGGGGCACATGTAAAGAAACGGACTGCACAATACTTTAAGGTCCGACCTTTGTCAAGTGTCCCGCCGTAAATCCTTCGTAGTTTAGGGTTTCAGGCTTAACGGGGCGCACTGGTTTGTACGTGGGGACTATAGGGTCTAAGGCTTAGGTTCTGAGACCTTGGGTGAAACTTTTAGCGTTCGTAACATATAAGATCTTGGGAGTTTCCAGAAATAGGGGTGAGAATATATAGAACCCAATATGCTACAATCCTTAGTATGGGGTCCTCCAAAGGGGCACCCCTAATTTCTGGAAAGCTGCCTCTAGGGTTCTAGGTTCTTGATGGGATGGATTCCTTCACCGTTCCTGGGTTTAGAGTTTAGGGTTTTAGGGTTTAGGGTTTTAGGGTTTCGACGGTTTAGGGTTAAGAGTTTAGGGTGGCGCCACTACAGGACTCTATTCTCTCCTTGCCCATGACGAGCATACACGGCAAATGCTGAAGAATTGTGGAAAAATGAAAGACATGTTGCGCAGTACTTGGGACTTTCACCTGGACCCTAAACCCTAAACCCTAAACCCTAAGCCCTAAGCCCTAAACCCTAAACCCCTAGACTTCAGGGGGCATACGTTCTTGCTGGGCGGGCACGTAGCACATCCGGCTGAAGGTGGCATAGGTCAGGCACTGGTTCACGCCGGATCTTGGGGTCACATTGGGGTATATATTGGGATATATTTTGGGGTTATATTGGGGTTTATATTGCGGTTATGTTGGGTTTGCAAATTTTCTTGCTCTGATTTGCATCAACAGCAAGGGAGGAGGCCGTGGGGTCGAGCATTCTGTTAATGTTCTTGTCCTTGCACAGCTCGTTCTTCATCACATCTGACTCACGAGGATTGGGCTTGCGTCCTTCTTGACCGGCGACTAGGCAGCATGCCAGTGCGCGAGCATGCATACCTGAAGCTTTTTGTATGCCCTTGGACACAGCAGCCACCAACTCCAGCATGTCTGCCTTGTTGTGGACGATGCGGTGGGACATGGTGTGGGCATAAGGGACCTTGGGTAGGGTTTAGTTTAGGGTTTAGGGTTTAAGGCTATAAGCTGATGAGTTTCCCAAGGCCTCTACTGCCGGAGCCTGAACAATCATCAGTATTCTGGTCCTAGATTCCTTGTATGATTACGGGTAAAGGGTGCCTCAAATAGACCTCGATTTGTTTGTGCTGGTGCTGTTTCCTTGGGGCCCTGTACTAGAATACTTTCACATGGCACCTTGCTAGCTGCCAGTTATGCATTAGGTGCAAGGCAAATATGGTATTAATTACTAAATGCACGAACCCGACTACAACCCTCCATACACGACAAATCCTGATGACAAGAAGCACCAACAAAAACCCTGATTGCTGCAAGCCCCAATAGGGACTGCAGCTTTGGCTTTAGGGAGTGCTTCTGTTCAGCAAGAGCAGCTGCAAGGACAGTTTACGTCTAGCTAGCGGTCGAGGTTTGGAAGGGGCCCTAAGTGAAACACTTTGCTTTAAGCTTTGAAGTTGGAGCTGGATGACTGATAACATCCCCACCGTATTCCCTGGACATGGACGCTTGGATCTCTACACATCTTTTGGGCCCTTCTTTTGAGAAACGCCCTATCACTGCCAACAGGAAACACAGTTTTCAACACAACACGTGCGTGCAACTATCATGGCTTCTAGTGGTCATCGTTGCAAGGATGGTCGTGGACACAAGTAGCTTGTTCATTCTCCATTGTTCCATTTGACTCTCCATCATCTGGGAAAATCTCCCTAAACCCTATGCCCTAGCCTAAGCCCTGAACACATAGACCCACGATGCAGGGCTCCCTGCTGGAAGCCGCGACGCCAGGAGCCGGCGGCCATCACAACGAAGGCCAAGTTTGGCCACGAATGTCTTTGAAAGCTAGCAGGGTACGCTAGGTGTACTTCCTCAAGGGTCACCGTTTACGTGCCCCTTTTAGATATGAAATATACGCACACCTAACCTTTCTTGTTAGTTTCCAGATGGGCAAATTCTATCCATAGGGTTTTCGGCCCAAGGCTTGTGCGACTTAAGATTTAATGGGGTTAGGGCTTCATCGTTCGTGCAGCTTTACGGCAACAGAGGTCTCATGGATGTCCTGGCCTTCAATGTGGGCCATTCTTACAACCCCGAGGAGCAATTTTGTGCTTGCGCGGCATTTGTGACGCAATGCTTGCAAGTGGTTCAAGGTGTGGAGGGGATGAAATTCTGGCCTATGCGAAGGTACTTTTAGCTCGAAAGCTCTTGCTGCATTTCTGCATCCGCAAAGCTTGCGCCGAAGATGCGACGCTGTTCACATCTCTCGCCGTTCCACTTTTGCTTATGGCAATTCTACAGGTATTCTCTAATTCGCTCTAGGGTTTAGGGTTCAGGGCTTAGGGTTGAGGCTCTCAAGTCTAAACCCTAAACATGAATACTAGTTGCCATGTTCTTTTCCAGTATCCCTATGAAAAAACCCAATGTACGCCCTAGTATAATATAAAACCTTAACATTCAGCTGCTAGTCCTGGAAGGTCGAGGCAGGCTGCGACAAAGCACAATAATCCACTCCCAGTACCTGAACCCCCAAAGTATGTAGAATAATGACCTCTTGGGCTAGTTTCAAGGGTTTAGGGCTAGGGCTATCATTTTACATGCTTTTGGGTTTAGGTACTCGAAACCCCCTCTGTCCCTGTGACGAGACTTTCCAGTATACGCTTGATGCTTGAAATCCTTGATGACCCTAAGCACTTAGTATACTATCGTCCTGCAAGGTTTTACTCAAACCAGGCCTAGTCCTGTTGTAAATTCCTGGAAAGCCACTTCGGTTCAATATGTCAGGGATCATAACACCCCCCACCACCCCC
>CAJNIZ010006147.1:2278-40258 GCA_905231905.1 Symbiodinium pilosum
ATACACTAAACACTATTTTGGACCTAAGGCAATTAACTTTGGGAATTGGTAAACTCATAAATCGATGTTTCGCCGATCTGGAAGTCTATATGCCGAACGACCAGTCCTGAACGGCGAACTCCTATGCATCCAATCCCCACTTCTCTAGAGCCTGAGGCCTCAAACCCCAAGCCTTAAAACCCTAATCCATAAACCTTAAACCCTAAATCCCCAAACCCAAAGAACGCATATCAACCCGCAAGACGGAACCCTCAACCCAAGGTCCGAACGCTAGCCCCGAACATTTTCCCCACCGGTTTCCTGGGTCCTACTTGCGCGTCCCTAGTTGGACTTCTAGGGTTTATCGTGTATGTAATAAGCATATGACTGTATCTATATACCTAACTGAAATACCTGTATATCTATAATTACAAGTTCCTACATTGGGAAGCCCCGCCAGCCGAGGCGGGCGCGCGCTAGCGTTTACAATTACCAATATCTGATAAGGTCCTTGAATCAAGATGTAGGGATACAGAGGCTTGAGGAGACTAGGTCTAGGATGGTTTAGGGTTTACTACAGGGGCCTAAATAATCACCCATATCACTTTGAGGTCCATTTGAGGTACCATAGACCATAATTATGTAAGGAATTTGGAACCATAATATTGGTGATTATTTAGGCCCATTTGTTACTTACAGACTATAGAGCGTGAAGGATGTTTAGAAGCTGTTCTGGGCTGTATGGGTATGTTTGGAAACCATATGGATGTTTACGTGAGCAGTAGGCCCCAATATGACCCCGAAGGCTACCATTCGTATTAGAGGGACGCCGAAACCGGAACCTCTGATTTTCGGAAACCCCGATATGGGGTCAGGCTTGATGTCTAATGATGATGAAGCTAGGTTGCTGAAGACGGTTTATGGTTCAACGTTCAGGGTTCAGGGTCTAGGATCTAAATCGCATTTTGACGGAGCATTAATTTGAGTGTTTCCCAAATCGCGCCCCTCAATACCCAATTTCCCAAGGGAATCTTAAGACCCCTGAACCTAAACCCTAAACTGAGGAGCCCTACCAAAACGCTCCAAGTTGAGACGTGCCCTACTCTAGGGACCCATATAATAAGGTTTTAGGTCTCATTGTGCTGTAGTTATACAAGGATCTAAAAGGGAATGCTAAGGGTGGTTCGCGGGGCTTCTACATTAGACCTCACAGAAACAAAATATGATCCCAATATCATTGCATTCTCCATGCACGTTTCAGACTGATTCTCCACCGTTCAATAGCAAAAACATAGACCATACATACATATAGACCACCCTGTAACCCTTTTTCAGAAACCTTAACAAACTTCGCTACCTTCAGTCCTAAACCATCCAAGCGTGCGGCTCGCATCGTTTTGTCGTGGCCTCAGGGAAGGAGCTTCTCCATGGTTTTTGGTTAAGGGTTCAGTGCCAATCAAACCACTACAGAACCTAGGAGCCACACTTACCTCGGCAGGAATATTACGAACTACCCTAAACATCCCTAAACCCTAAGCCCTAGTAGTGCCATCTGCATCTGTAGCAAGAGTTATAGGGCACTGTAGGCAATTCCCTTGTTATGACTGCGGCTTTCCCCTTACGAGGTCTAACCCCCTCCGGCGCCCAACTTAAGGTTACATAAAAAGGCACCCCAATATAGATCCCAAAAATAGGCTACTCTAATCCTTCTTATAGGGATCCCCAAAAGACGAATCTAGGTTCGAAGATTGAGGGGGTAAGAACCCTAATACCGAAACTGGAACGTATTCTTCGGCTGAGGTCGTGGTTTGAAGTATGAAATCTAAGAGGATGCTGAAAGAAACTGCGATTCCACTTACTTAGAGCTAGTTGAATAGCAGTTACCCCCTATCAATAGGCATAACTGGGATTGGCCACAAAAATGTAAATCATGGGGTTCCTGGAATACCCAAAACAATGGATGTTACGAAACATAGGGCTTGTCCATGTAGCAATGGAGTCATGCAGCTCCTGCATGTGTAGACATCCGGTCTCGCCCATGAAGGTGCGCGTTTGATTGACCCACATCTAAAGACACCTGGGACTGCGGCAAGCGGTGACGGGTAGTGTCCTGGAAAATCAAACGGCCAATCTGAGCAGATGTCTTAGCAGTCGAAGACGCTGGTTCGGCCACTCAGTAACTTAAAAACTGCCCATAACATTATGAGGTCTACTTGAGGCACCCTGGACCCTGATAAAACATGGAACCTAAAACCATAGAACTGGTACTTACCCTTATATAGGCGGTGAGCGTCCAATATCAGACCTTATTAACAGATGGACCCCCCCATATGCCCATGCCATAATCCTTCTTCTGACTACCTCCCACAACAGGCGAGCCCAAATTTCTGGAATGCCTCGTGTACAACCCACAGCACCATGGATCATATAATCTCCACGAGTGTATCCAAACAACTGCACCTTTGATACGACCAGGTTAGCAACCCCAACCCCTGATCTATACTGCTACTATAACGCTTAGTAACCCCTAACTAGAGTGCTCCCCTCAATAATCCCCTATACAACACCTTTTAGGGAGTTTAGACCATAGCTCAAATTGTTTCAAGTGTCAGGCTTTGGAACAGGGTGTGGTATATGGTTCAAAGCTTTCAACCCACCTGGGCACTTCCAAAAAAAAAGCTGAGCCCGATTGTGGGGTCCCTGCAGTAAAGATATACGGTATTAGGGGGACACCCCATTTTTGGACACACCCACCGCTGCGCAGCATTGTAGTCGCTTAGCCCTATAAACCCTTAACCCTAAGCCCCACATCTCAAAGCTTAAGCCCCAGAGCCCCAGATCTTAAACCCTAAACCCTAACCCCTAAGCCAAAACCTAACCCAAAACTTTAAACCCTGAGCCAGAATCCTCCCAAGGGCCCCGCTACAGGACACGGCTCGACCGTCGCTGGCAGCAGCCACGCACTGCACGGCTTCCTGTACACCGGCACCAATTTCGAGGTTTAGGGTTTAGGGTATACTGAGGTCAGATGAAGACATACAAGGATAAACAAGAATGAGAATTCAGGGTTGAGGATCCAAGGTTTACGGTTGAAGGCGTAGGGTCCAGGAGGGCTACTGGAAATGGGCTTAACAAGATTTGGGACCGCGCAATCAATGGCTGCAAGAGATTATCCTCGGACAGCAGCTCCTTACTTTCCAGGCATACAAGTGGAAAATGAAATGAAAAAAGTGTGGGCGTACATGGAATGGGCAAGAAAATGGAGATGAATCCCTTCCCCTAATCATAACCCCCCCCCCTTATTTAACAAAAGAGACATGTCACGGCCAAGGAAAATTGCCAGCAACGCAAAATGCACGCTGAGGAATGAGCACATTGACGATGTTAAGCCTTGTTTGACAGGCATGCCAACCCAAAGTGAAGAGAAAACGTAGACATGACTGCCAACGCACCTTCCAATGGAAAAAAGAGCCTGACAAGAAGAGGAAGAAGAAGAAGGATGATGATAGTCATCGCAAAAAAAGAAACTAGAACAAAAAGGCGTTTCGTATCTCAGACATATGACAATGGCTCTGCCTGGATCTAAGACCAAGCTAGGGCTTTGGGTGCGGACATGCGTTGCCATGATGCGGGTGTCTATTCCAAGGGTGCGGATGTGCATCCATGAGTGCGGATGTGCGTTGTGTGAGTCCTGCATGTGCAGTGCGTGATGAGACACTAGGCACAAGTGTTCCGAAGAACAACTCGACGTGGGACCCTCTTTAATCTTGGTGGCCCCCCTACAGTAACAATAGGGACCCTCTGAGAAAACAAACGTCCCTCCAGAAGGACCCCTCGGGTCTACGATAAACAGTAATGGAACTCCCAAGAATATTAGCCGATTCCGACACGTGTTATAAGAGAGGAGGGTGTATTTCTTTGTAGCATCCATAATGCTCTCAAGATTTATTTTGAAAGATAGGATGGTTCCTTTCTGTTGGATGGTCAGGGGGTTGGAATCTATTATAGACATCTCAGAAACTACTATGGAAATCTCATGACCTATTATGGGAGTTGAAAGGACTCTGCTGAAACAGTTGCGCCCGTTCCAAACTGTTCCTGAGATCTTGAACGACATGGTGCAGTCTGTATTGAACCGTTTGTGACACTCTGAACGGCTAAACAGTTGGCTTGCTAGGTTCTGTGCGGAGCTTACATGTGTTCGACACCACTTGGTAATGTCTATAGATGAAGGGACCCCAAATAGACAGCAATATACTCTCATGTTTGGAACCCCCCATCCAGCCCAGCTTCTTAAAACCCTGCACAGCAACGTGCAGCGGGAGCATTTTTCCGACTCCGACCGGTCTTTAGCACCATAGTCATCTACCGAAGATGGCGCGAATGTAGATCTGGATTTGGGGTTTGCATTCCGAGGTCTGAGGTGAAGGATCTGGAGGATCCCTAAGCAAGTCGTATAAGAAACGTAGGAGGTCGAAGGTTTACTGCAGAAACTGTACGGGTTTTGGATTCGTTGTGTCTTCGTTGTGGCCTTAGGGGTCCAAAGCTGCATATTAAATCCAGGTAGGCTTCCACATGCCAATTAAGGAATCCTTTTAGAACGCACGTATATCCTCTAGACGTCTGAAACCCTAAACCCTAAACCCTAAACCCTAAACTCCAAGCCCCAGACCCCAACCCTAAACCCTAGACACGTTGGGAGGGAAAAGCAGCTCCCAACGCTTCCCTAAACCTGTTTAGAGTTTAGGGTTTAGGGTTTAGGGTTTAGGGTTTAGGGTTTAGGACCAAATACAGGAAAGGAGTTTCCAATGCGGGGACTTTACACAAAGGGTATGTAAGGGGTATCTGAAGAAAAATTGGCAGTTACACAATGGGCCTCTGAAGCCTGACTGTAATCCTCCTCGACCTATAACAGGAATTGCTGCTTTCTACGAAATAGATCGAAATAGTTCCTCAGGGTTATACTACAAAAGGAAAACCCTAAACCCTAAACCCGAAACCATTCCTGAGGAGACGACAGCTTTAAGGCCCCCCATATCAGGGACGGAACCCAATGTGAGGACTTCCCTTGACCTTGCGATACCTTGAGAATCCTAAAATGCCTGTATTCCCTAGGGATCCAAGTATACTAATACTACCTACGTTGGGCCCTAAAGTCTGTAAGTATTACCTACATTGCGCTATTTGGATCCTTAGGGAGTTTTAGTAGAGCAGGATTGTCAGTATCCACCTTCCAGCTGAATGTTTTTGGCTTCGGGTTGAGGCGTGAGGAGTCCGTAATTGGGAGCTGCTCTGTCCGAGATTCTACCTCTATACACCCTAGACCCTAAACCCTGAACAGTAGTCTCCCTGTTCTTTTCCACTATCCCTCTAGAGGATTTGGGTTTAGGGTGCAGGCTTGGAGCTGCATACCCCAAGTCCGAAACGTCCGTTATGATGTGCATTCGGGGGAGCTCCTGCCACCTTTGGCGTGCAGGCCCCTGTCATATCCCGCGTCTGATGTTTTACGAGCTCTTGGCTTCTAAGGTTCAAGGTCTAAGGGTGTGGGAGTTCGTAAGGTTTAAGGTTCCAGGTTATGGGTTCTAGGGCGTAGGGCTTTGTAAAGTTTAGGGCTTAAGATTTCGATTTTAGGGTGTATAGTTGTATTAGCCTGGGTGCGTGGTAGGCTTGCAATCTGGGATGATGAGCGGGGTCGCCCTAGACGGAAAAGCGTGGAAATGAGAAGACGAGAGGAATCATGGGCACCCTGAAAGGGATACATGGGGAGAGGGACAATGAAGGAAATGTTGGCATCCTTCCTGAGCATTTCTCCAAAACCCTTAGGGTTCAGGGCCTAAACCCTAAACCCTAAAAAAACCCTTAGGGTCTAGGGTATGGGGTTTCAGGAGAACCTCCCTGCAGGTACTTTGCTGGGATCTTACATGGAGCCCTCCTTCAAACTACCTGAAAAGGGTTTAGGATTCAGGGTGCAGACTACAGTCCGTTGAAGGGGGGGCTTTAGGGAGGGTGGGGAGGGCAAGTACCTAGTGGGTAAAAAAATGGGGTTTGGGGTTTAGGATAGAAGCCCTGAAGATTGATCTGTGTTACAACAAAAGGTTTCCAAGAGGCTATGGGCAATGTAGCCAGCGGTGTCAGCAGGTGGCTTGGGGGGCAGAGAAAACCCAACTTTATCCGCCCAGACTAACCCGGACTTGTAAAAAAGGTGACGATACCCAATAGTAAGTACCATTGCTGTCTTTGTAGGTGCTTTGGTTACTCTATAGGCAAACCAAAACCCCTTATATATGGCCACCCAGCAAAGGTCTAAGCTTGCGAAAAGCTTCCCTTTGTTGGTTAGCAGGGAATATTCAAAATGAAGGTATGGTTCCTTCCTGTACCCCCCCAAGTATGTAGAATAATGTTTTTCCAGCCATTTTGGGCGATTGGGGCCGTTCTGTTACTCACTTTTTTGGGTTTAGTTTCGACCCTAAACCCTAAACCCTGAACCCCAAACCCTAAAATCTGGACAATTATGCAGGGACTATTTTGGGGGATCCCTTGCTGTCCGACTAACAACCTGGCAGATTCTACGTGGCAATTCAGACCCCTACTAAGGGTTAACCCCTTAGGCACCTATAATAGGAGTATAAGGGAATCTCAAGGGGTTAAGGGTCTAAGGCCCAAGCTAAGTCCCAAGGTAGATTGAGATGCCAAAAGAAAGCAAGAGTGTGACCTCATATTTCAACAGGAGTCATCTCTGTTTGTACCCATCTTAAACACCTCCCCCCGACCTTGCTTATATGTATGTGTGCGTACAACTATGTGTGTATATATATATATGTATATTGGGGGCATATGTATTGGCTGTTTTTTGAATCAGTATGGAGGGTATGAAGGGGATTACTAGTTCAACCAACCTTTCATAAAACGCAAACCAGGTCATCAGAGGCAGAGAGCACATGGCATGCGGCACTGAAATCACTGGGAGATTTACCATCCTCCAAGACTTATGGTTCCTCCGGGTGCCACCAGGGTTACATTCCGTTTGGCCGCATTTGGGGGAGGGATGGCGTCCTCAGAAAGCTTGCAACTCCCTGCAAGACAACTTGCGTGGATGCCATCAATGTGTGCACCCGTCGCAAGATTCGAACAGCAGCTGTCAGAACTTCGGGCGCACAATTTTACTGAAGTATAAGGGGCGCTCTTAAGGGTCGTAGAATGGATGATTCTGTAGAAGCTGTCTCATCTCAAGCCTATGCTCATTTGGGAGTTTCTAGAAGCTGTCGTCGCCCGTTTACACACCCAAGATTCTGTAGTCAGCATATGTCAGCATGGTATGTGGAAACCCCAGAAAGAATCCGCTATTTCCAACACTACCAACCCTGAAACTCTGTGTAGCGCTTGCAAGGGAAGAGGGAACCTCGATTTTTGGAAATCTCTACTTGCCCATGAGCGTACAGGGCCCTTGTCTGAGGACTGGGTTTAGGATTTAGGGGTCACTTTGAAGCTATATGGGTTGTTGTTAAAAATTCTGGGCCTCTTTGGGTTGTAGATTGTATGACGGCACCTAACATGTTCGGGTACCAAAATAAGACGCAATTTTGGAAACTACCCGTATACCTTTGCGAACCCATTTGGAACCTCCTCTGCGTCTCCCTGACCCTCCAAGCCGTTTAGGGTTTAGAGTTTAGGGACTTCAGGTTTAGGGTAAACTTCTGTTGATACTGAAAGTTGAGCATTGAAAGGATAGTTCGAGTCATGCGGTGTTTGAGATAGTATCAACCCTACACCATGAACCCAAAACCGTACCTGATCCCCTGAACCGCCTCCGCTTTAGGAACGCCTTCTTTTGAACAAACCCCAACACACTAAACGCTAGTTCCGGGTTTCGAGTTGAGAGTTTAGGGCTCAGGGGTGCTTAGGGTTGAGTGTGTAGAGTTCATTGCTGTTCAACCCAAATGTTGTCTTGGCGTATATTTGTTGCTCGAAGTTTGGGTAGGGCCCAACAGTCGACTAGGACAGATAATGAGTTGTTGCTTTTTTAACCTTTCGGAACCCAAGCATCTGCACCTAGAAGAGTATATGCTTGATGATTCCTGAGCTTGACATGCGAGCCATACTCTAAATATCCCCTTAATAATCCTATAGTCTAGTAGTAGTCCCCTAGCTGATCCCTTACATAAACCCCTTTAAGGAGTTTAGATTATGGCTCATGTAGGTTATAGGCACCTTTCCACGTATTCCCGCAGCACCACCTGTACCATCCTATCCCGCATCCAGGTGTGGCACCTGCCATGATGTCGGGCCCAAAGTTTAGGAACCTCAAATCAACCACAAAGCCCTACATCCTGGAGCTGGTCATATGAGCTGTCAAAAAGCCTTGCTGCAGCCCTCGTGTTGACTGATTATTGCTGCAACACACAGCTGCGAAGATCGAAGAAGCTGGAAAGGAATACTTATATAGGTGCAACTACCGCAAATCCAGAATCTCGAAACTACTATTGCTATAACTTATATTATTACGAATATTACTATTATCACTTCACGTAAACCCTTAAACATTGAACCATAAGCCTCCTGACTCCCTAAATCCACATCTCTTCACTCAAGACCTTCTTAACCCAAATCTCAAATCCTGAACACAACAAAACACTTCTCATACAAGGTCTTTGAAGAATGCCGAAGCAAGAATGTCACACTAATGGGTTGAGGATTTAGGGTTCAGGATTGAGGATTTAAGGTTTAGGGTTGAGGATTTAGGGTTTAGGCTCCTCTTTCTGAGAATTCTCAGCTTGCTGTGCTTGGGCCTATGGGGATCCCTTTGTATTCCAGGAAAGTTCAGGAGACAACCGCATGCATGTTTAGGGTCTAGGGTCCCCCTTAAGTTCTATCTACTTGAGGGGGACTATAAGCCAAGAAATGGCTGGGGTGAAATTATGAAGCTACCTTAAGCGCTGTACACTTGATGGACAACCCTGCCGCAGCCTTCGAAAAATGCACCCGAGTTTTACTCTGGTATACTTTGGGTCATACAGGATTTTATATCAACGACCGTCAACTCGACACCCTAAACCAAAAAACCCTAGAACCCTAAACCATAAATCCCTAAACCAGAAACTCTTAAACCCTAGACCGTGCGCGTTCAAAAGCTCCAGGGAGGCACGGGAAAACGCCCACTTGCAGGCAGCGATCACGTCAGTGGTGTGGCGAGGGTTCAGTCCGAGTCCAAAACATTTTTGTTTTAGGGTCTAGGGTTTAGGGCTTAGGGTTTAAGGTTTACGGTATAGTGTTTAGGGCTTAGGGTTTAAGGCTTTGGGGTTCATGTGTTTTTTTGGCTGAGGCCTGGACATCTGGGTAAAAGGCTCAGGGGTCAGAGTTGAGGGTTAGAGGTATTAGGTTTTAGGGTCCAAATACCCAACTTGCTCTACCCTGGACCCAACATAGCTAAATAAGAGGCTACCAGAATAACATACGCCATGTAGACCTTTGGCTGGCTTAGGGCTCAGGGTTCATAAGGCTTCCGAAAAACAACTAGGGTTAAGGGTTCAGGGCGTCCAGAAAGAAACGAAAAAATCTATATAATGCCCGTAAACAGTTCCCGCAATCCTCTCTGCTCTCCTACCAAATCGAAAGCGTTTCCCATCAACCCTAAACCCTCATGTGGGTTGGAGAGCTAGGGTGTAGGCTTTAGGCTTCGGATGTTAGCGTTTAGGAGACAAGCTATATATCGGTGATATAAATATGTAGGGGATACATGTGGCATATGCAGCAGATGACCACTATGCATCCAGTGCATGTGATGAATGCATAACACCAACAAACGACTAAGCTGATTTTCAAACAATCCTTACATATGAGCCATGGTCTGAACTCCTAGTATCCCCCTAATCAGCCCTATACCAGTCCCCCATATAACCCCTTATATAACCCCTTTATGAAGTTTAGACTTTAGCTCATATAAACCCAAGGCAATGTACACCAAAGGCCGATGAAGGCTCTGACATTATGCGTCAAGAACCACACATTGACGAGATCGGTTCGGAAAGGCCGCAAGAGGCACTTGAAACTTTGAAACGGTTCATAAAATTGTACGTATTGTAGAGGGAAGAGCGCTGAAATTCTCCAGGCTCCCCTGAAACGAAACGGGGGTGCTGTTTGCTGTCACACTGCAAAGCAATCATGGAAAACATATCCCTGTCTCCCACTGCTAGGCTGACGGGGGTGGCAGTAGGAGCAGTAGCGACAATAGTAATACCAAAAAAAAGAGGAAAAACAGTAGTAGCTACAGCAATATGAACAATACCCCAGGGCTCCAGTTACCTAAATAATGAGAACAGGGCTCCATATACCCTAGAGTTACATAGCCCAGTAACCTACTATTCAGGGAACTGGGAGACCTAGGATGGCTATGAGACCCTAAGCCCTAAACCCTAAACCCTAAGAGCATCCTCCGCACGAATTCTAGGCCGGAGTCCTGGTTGGACCCGTGTAGGCCTCATTTGAGCCATTGTCAAAACTCCTAGTATCCATCTTAATAAGCCCTATGATACTCCCCGATATAATCTCCTATATAACCCCCCTTTAAGGAGTTTTGACTGTAGCTCATTTGGATGGCCTTGACCCCTGGATGCCCTTGGATCCTTTTTCAAAACTCGGATTAGGGTTTAGGGTTTAGGGTTTAGGGTTTTAGGTTTTAGGGTCTTAGGGTTTGGGGTTTTAGGGTTGAGGGTTTAGGGTGTATGGAGTTTAGGCTGTATACAGCGGTGATATGGTATACAGGGTTGGGCAGGGATGAGGAGTGATGGAAATTTAATCTTCAGGGATGACATTCGGGTTACGGTGTTTAGGCCTATGTATGGATTAAGTTTGGGGCTTATTTTCGTAGAGATCAAAGAATATATATGGTTATGTAGGGGTTATGCATAGAGAACACAACCAAATAGATTAGGATTTGTAGTTTACCTGGACCCTGGGGTTAGGGTTGGAGTCGATGAGAATCAAATGGATAGAAGGGATATACAAGAATACATGAATACATATATATATATATGTATATAATATCTATATGCGCATACATATTTCTATACATGTAATGTTACAACTTTAGCAGTGCATTAGGTTTACCTGGCCCCCCCAATGGAATTCCTCACTGGTGTGGCCTGATGTTTCGCTGGGGATTCTTATTGGACGCCCCATAAAATTTGAGGTTGTACCATTAAACTGAAAGCATTTCTCCAGTAGGGCTTTGGGGAAAGGCCATGCGTGCAGCTGTTGATAATGTCGACCGAGACAAAGTCTCCCAGCGGTTGCTCCAGGTAAGCTTACAGTATGGCCCTCCTATAGCACACTATAACCACAAGGAAGAAGCAATCTTGCTCTATACTGGGAACAATCATATCCCCACTCAAAACACCACAATTTTTGAAATGTGAAAACTGCAGAACCTGAAATGGAGACTTGGGTAGGGGGACTCGGGAATCAATCCTGCATACGTGCGCGCTTGCTACGCTATCACGTTTCGGCTGTCTTGCAATCCCCTTGCCCTATCAAAACTTCCCCGCCCCCTGTATAGCAAATTCATCCTCCAGCATCATATCATGGCACAATGTTGGGTATTCATTGGGAGGACCCCCCACCCTGTAATAGTCGGAATATAGTAGGACCCTCATATAGTCCTTATTATCCCTCATACCCACTATTACAGGGTGGGGGTCCTCCTAAGGTATTCATTGTTGCGGTGAGGGCGGGGGCGGGGGGTATTGTTAGGGTCAGGGGACTGGATCAGTCTTGGCAGCGTCTCGAAAAAAGAGCTTCTTGCGTGCACCTGAAAACTACTGCTCAATTTGTCGGAATACTAGTCAAGAAACTAGAAACAATGCAGTAGATAAGGTGCAATTACAAATCATCCTGCATATTACTCTAGTCATTTTAGTAGGACAAGCGTTCCACAAATGCTCCATGTTACATCTTTCCTTTTGGCTTTTGTAAAACAAAGCTGAGAATCATCTGCAACTTTGATCCAAAACCTGGGAGTATCCGTTCCGTACAGCACCCAATGAGAACCCTAAGCCACGGACGAGAAACGAAACTTATAATCTTGCCAAGGGTGTTCAGCTCGCTACTATAGGTTCTTCGAGTCCCTACTAAAAACCAGTAAGTAGCTCGAGTCCATGGAAGGAATCCTCTACCTTGAATGATGATCTCCCGAAACAATGCCCTCACGATATGCATATATATATACATATACATATGTATGCATGTATCTAATGGTCCCATCTGAGAAGTTCTGCTATCATGGGGTCGCAGTTCAGTGATGTAGTGGAGGGTGTCAGAGCGTTTGGAGACGCTTCCAATTCCATCAGCCGTGCGCAGCATGCCCTCAATGTTTGCAAGCACATCCCGGGCCGCGTGCTTCCGATGACTTCACATCACACCTCTGGCAGTGTTTTTGATGCTCTGCCTTACTACCTAGAAAGACAATAGCCCATAATCATAGTCTACTTTCCCAGAAATTCCTACTACCTTGGGTGCATATAGTCCAGTATTCTGGGTAGGTAGGCATTGTAGGTAAGGTGCAGAACACCCAAACAGAATGCATTGAAGGCTTAAACCGGAGCTAGGTTCCTCACCAAGAAGGGTGATGCAACAGGTACGGTGTGGTCACTAGTAGGTTTAAGGTCTAGGCTTTAGCGTTGGGGCCTATCTTATGCTGAGAAATACAAAGCTGCGGTTGAAAATAAGAATCCTGCATGATCCCCAAGTATCGTACACTGGGTACTTGTGGTAGTGTATAGGGGCTTAGGGTTCAGGGTTATACTACTGTGGCGCACAATTTCTGCCCAAAAATATCTCGGGTAGCTGTAGCTATGGCGCTTGCAATTTTGATCTTTATTGCAGTTACTGAGCAATCCAAGAACCCTTAACCCTAAACCCTAAACCGTGAGTAGGCTGAAACTAAAACCAGTACGTCTTTCAACCCTTCTTGACGTCGTGTTGAGAGATAGAAGGCGAACAAATTAGAACACGCTCTCCCTAAACCAACCACCATGAGTCATTACTCTAAACCTTCCCCTAAATCGCATTATACACTTAGGGAATACCATCCTCCAAACTAAAATTGACATGAGGCCCTCTATAGACACCCTTTTCAACAGAAAGTGTTCAGCAACTAAACCCAGACCCTTACACTGGACAAAATGAGCTTACCTCACAGCCTGTCACCTGTCTTCTGTGCCAATACCGTTAGTCAGCCAGAAAAACTTAGCTATAGTTCAGGGCTTGGGGTTTAGGGTCTTGCAAAGGCAGTCGGCAAGCCCCAAAACCGTAAATCATTTCAGCCGGCCTCCTCCGTAGCTATCCCCCGTCGAGCCCCTTGCTTTTCCTGCGATTCTAGGTCGTTGAGGATTTCGCGGAGATTGCGGGAGTGCACCTCTCGAAGAGATTGTCCATATGTGTACTTGGGGAAATATAACAGTATGTGTCTATCTATAAGTTCAGCCACTTAGGGATTTACTCTAAGGGTATCTGGGGCAAGCCAGACAAGTATGGGGATAGTTTTAAGTCCCGCTTCAAGATTCTCTAGGCATGCCTTCAGGAACTCTCGGATGATGGCCTGAGATATTTTCTAATGAGATTCCATGGAAGTTTGACTTTGCACAAGAAGAATGCGCTGGTCAGCAATTCTATGGTCCTGGCGAGAAACAACATGTCTGAAGTCGGGAAATTATTTAAGGCAGCACCATTAATGTTCTGCTCCAATCGAAGGACCTTGGAAAACCGTAAGAAAAATTGAAAACATAAAACTCCATGTTCTCTGGACACAAGCAAACTCCCATTTGGGGGCAAGGAAATGTATGGGAAAGGGACTCGTCTTCATAGGACCCTTGTCCGGGTTCCAGGAAGGGTGACACTTAGGCAACTGAACCCTAAAAAACTCGTGTGAACCCGGTTGAAGGCCCAGCGCTCTGGAAACATCTGCACCACCATAAATACATAGAATCTCCCTGTACCTTAACAATTGCATAGGGGGAGCTCGGTTCTAAGCTGTGCAAGATTTCCTACGACCAACGTATGTCACCCAGATTAAAGGTTCTCCATCTGAACATTGCAATCTGTCCGAGCTTCTGAACCCTAAACACTAAATCCCCAAACAGGGCTTACCTTCCTTGAAGCCAGCAGCCTCAGCCTCTTGCATTACAAGCCGAAAAGCCTTGAATCTCTAAACCTCAAGCCCCTAAACCCAAAGCCCCAAAATCCAGAAGAGGAAGCGCAAAGACCAGGGTTTAGGGTTCCCCGAACTGTCAGACCGCATGTCCCACAACTTGGAAACCCTAATCCGTCCTTATCATCCTTTGAAGTGCGCTCGCTGGACCATTGGAAATAAGCGATTCCCAAACAGCAGCAGACGAGGCAGGTACCTACACCTGGGAGTTTCTCGAAAGGGTTTATATGGGGATAATGGAAAAGAAAAATGGAAACTACAATAATATATTGGGGTCATATTGGGATGACGGAAAAGAAAATGGGAACTACTATCACATATTGTGGTTATGTTGGGATATTGGAAAAGAAAATGGAAACTACTATTTCGGGTTTGCGGTTACGGTTCACGCTTTAAGGTTAGGGGGGAGGGGTTGGGTCCAGAGTTTGGACGTTGGGTTGAATCTGTGGGGAAATCTGGGGGACAAACTACATGAGGATTACAATGGCGTACTCTAAACCCTAAACCCAAAACCCTGGGAGCATATAAAGATTCTCCAAGAAGTTCTGCTGCGGAGAGCCACGGGGTAGGAGTGAAGGTTTAGGGTTTAGGTTCAGGGTTGAAGGGTTGAAGTATAGGTAGAGGCTTGAGGCATGCTTTAAACAGCACATGTAACCCCAAATAGCTTAGTACTCTCAACCTCTTAAGTAGAAGTACTACCCATTAAACTGTAGGTAAATGGCTTACCCTGAACCTTAAATCCTTTATCCTAAGCCCTTAATCCCAAATCCTTAGCTCTAAATCCCAAATCCTGTAGTTACCCTAAATAGCCTAAGCCCTAAATCCTAAACCCTAAATCCTTAAGCCTACATCCTAAATACTGTACTCTAAACCCTCAAGGGCCTGAAGGGTCACAGCGGGCCCTGGGATGGACTGGCGGCACACAAGCTCTTAGTGTCCAAGTGCTTAACACATTGCGTACTTGCGATTGGGGCTACAGTAGTTTAAGTTTAGGGTCCAGGGATTAGGGTTTTGGGATTTAGGGATTAGGTTTTGCGATTTAGGGTCTAGGGTTGCGTAGGCTTTGGGGAAGCATATGGGTCTTGAGTACTTGGAACCTGAGCAAAGGATGATTCTGTTCCGAGGTCTAGATTTGCAGCAGAAGTGCCACATGGTAGGTTCTCAAATGCATGTTTCCGCTTCACGTTACATGTGCTTGTTAACTTTATTATTTGGTTCTCCATTTTTTCATTTGCCTAGGCCCCTAAACCCAACACCCGCATGAATGTACAGGGTCCCCTATATGACCCCTTTGAATGTTCTTGAGGGGACTGTGAACCTGTTTGACCCACGAAAAAGTGATGTTTAAAGCCATTTTGAAAAGGGAACTATAGGGATCCCTGATACTCCAATTTCCCTGAACCCCTGATAGAATTCATAGTTTCATCGAGTTGTTGGAATTCTGGATAACAGAACTTTTACTTTCTGTACAAATAAACAGCTAGAAAAAACAACTCAATATATATATATATATACATATATATATACATACAGGGGGGCTTCCAGGATATAGAGGCACGGATTTCAAGCTGTGGGACTGCGGAACTGGGGCCCACAACCGTAGAAAGCCTAGCACAGCCCGCCAAGTTGGACGCAGCCGTCGCAGTTGGTCCAAAGCTTGCTTTTATGTCTTACGTCCACTAAACAGGCACGGAACCCCTAAAAGGCCATAAGTTTAGGTAGTTTAGTTTAGAGTGAACCCTTGAATTAGGGTTGCGGCTTAGATTCGTAAGGTCTAGATTACTTACCAGCCCAAGCCTCTAAGTAAGGATCCTACGACAACCACTTTGCCTGAAGGCCCCGCTCATGCTACATGACCATTAAAAGCCCTGGAAATCCCTGCAATCTTAAGACCTGCCCAAAATCTAAACCCTAACCTGAGTAACAGCCAAGGATCCAGATTCAGGGCCCGTGCTTAGGACATTTCACAGTAGAGGGCATACTCCCTCCTCTCCAGAACCATGTGTACTTCTTCATTCGCTAGCGCTCATACCCGAACCTCCAGACACCGCTGCTTCTAAACCCAAAACCTTACACCCTAACCTCCTAAACCCTAAACTTCTGAACCCGCAACCCCTAAACTCTTTGGAAGGCGCTTATGTAGATGGCCGCTGTCCATGGGAAAGCCTCCGGGCCCTCCACATCCTCGGAAATCCATTGAAGCTTACGTTGAAATCACTCTTTGAGATATGTATGTATATATATATATGTACATACACACATACATATATATATATATACGTATATGTATGTACACATACATTTGTGTGTGGGGTTAGGGCTTGGGGTTATGCACATGTATTTATATATATACATAGATATGCATATGTATATGTATATGTATATGTATGTTAAAGGTTAGGGGTTTTTGTACATATATATATATATACACACACAGGTTGAGGGTTTGGCGTTTTGTACATATGTCTATAGGTTTAAGGATTAGGGTGCAGATGTAAGCCAGGTGCAGCATACTATAGGCATATGTCAGATTCAAATTGTCGTTTACTATGTGGGCAGTAGATGTTACAAAAAGTACACTATTATCTATGCTATATCAGCGTGTATGGTGGCTTGTGACAAATTGCCCGTTCCCCTGAATGGTCTTTGAAGGCAGCTTGAGAATCTTAGGCGCACTATGGTGGATACTAAATCCTGCATGACGCTGACTACCCTAAGCGTTGGGAATTGCTGTGCTATAGGATGCTAAGGTCATGCAGGAATTTCAGCATCAACGGTATGACAAGAAGGTGCTTTGGGGTAAAGGGCCATCATTACATCAATTATTTCGGGCTGTATGCGACGGTTGCACGAAGCTCTTGCCAGTTTCTTCCTGGGTCTAGGGTACCTTTGAGTTCTTCTGGTAAACCCTCTCCTACCCCTCTCGCTTAATTGGGCTTGGCTACGCAAAGTTACTTGAAGCTAATTAAGTCGGCTTGGGAGGGGTTGTACAGGAAGGTTGGTAGTTTGGGGTCCAAGCCACAGCAGATGCGGCTTAGGATGCCGGGTTTAGGGTTTAGGGTTTAAGGTTTCCAAGGATGGGAAAAGCTGACCTACACCCTGGCCCAACGAAGCCATACGCGGCTTTCGCTTCGTAGGTGTCCAAAGGAACTCTGGAACAAAGGCCACCCTTTCTGGTGTCAAAGCAGCCTTATGAGTTGGGTCATGCCCCCCGCACAGTAACTGTCCTGAAAGGGGCTTCATCAAGGCCGTCATTTGAGCTCCAGTCTGGACTCCTAGTATCCCCCTTAATAACCCCTAAAACAATCCGCAATATAATCCCCGATATGACCTGCTTTAAGGAGTTAAGACTATAGCTCATATAGGTCCCATTACACTGAAACCCATTGTGGTAACTACTACTGTAATCGGAATAACCTAGTTTAAGAGGAACCTGAGACTCTCCAACGAAAGGACTCAAATGGGGACCCCAAAACAAAGAACCCCAAGTAAAGTAGGAATCAAAAGGAGTGTGAAGACCCCGGTAGGTATGTTTCCATCATATTCCTGCCACGTTCGTGGGGTTCCCTGTTTGGACTCCCCGTTTGTATCCTTTTATCCAAAGTGGTCATTTCTTCAAGGGAACCCAGGAAATCAAAATGGCAAAGGCAGAGACGGCAGAGGCAGCAAAGACTCTTCAGCAGGGCGCTACTATTGAAGTTTAGGGGTTAGGGTTTAGGGATTTAGGGGTTCGGGGTTCAGGGTTTAGGTTGGGTACTGCCCCCACCCAGTAACAGTCGATATTAGGGGTCCTACTAAGGGCTACATACAACCATATTATACTTATTGTCCAACTGTTACTGAGGGCGGGGCAGTACCCAAGGTTTAGGGTTTAGGGTTTGACCGACAAAAACCCAGCCCTAGAAATCTTACAACGCCGAAAACACTAAGAACCCCCACTCGAAACCTTAAACCCGAAGCCCTAAACCCAAAACCCTAAAGCCTAAATCCAAAACCTCTAAACTCTGTCCTCCATGCCGCAAAGCGGAACCGCCTGAAGCAGTGAATATCTCGGGGCTTAGCTTGGCAGGTTTCAAAGTAGGGTTTGGGGTTTAGGGTTAAGGATCTGAAATTTGAGGTTTCTTTGAACGGAGGTTTGGGGTTTAGGCTTTAGGGTTAGGGGGTTAGGGTTGGTTCTGAGGTTTTTCCGTGGGCCACTATCATGGGCCCTTAACTCTGGGATCCTTATAATATACCTACTATATACCCTATACGTACCCTTAAAGGTCCCAAGAACCCCCTAGAAGGCCAAGGTCCCATATTAGGGTGCCATACTTCTAAACTTAGATAAACTTCGAGTTTAGTGGTTTAGAATTAAGGAGTGCATCCCTAGCACAAATATTCACTGAAAAAAAGCCTAGAATCAAATGTAGAACATAGAGCACAAAATGAACACTGGATTTAGGAGGATAACTGCCCCTGTATGATCTCTATACTCACTCCCCTTAACCTTAAACCCTAAACCGCGTACTCCCATCCCCACTCCCAAATCTGCAACTGCAAGTCAGGGCGCGAGGCAGATCGACTTGCAGGTTCAGAATTTGATTCCCAAAGTTAGAACTTTGGGGTTGGAGTGTGGAGTTTAGGCTTCAGGGTTTAGAGTTCAGGGTTTAGTGTTTGGGGTTGAGGGCTGCGGAGGCTCGGACTTAGGGTTCACGGTTTTGGTTCAGGAGGATTATAAGGCCTGAAGCTTCAAAGGCTCTGTGGAAGATGACAACATATGACTTGAGTTGACCTAATGGCCCAAGCACCCGATACCTATGCTTGCCCCAGAACCTGCAATTAAAACATAAACCCTAAACCCTATTCTTGGTTGGCCTTTGGAACCCTTGGAAATATTAGCATATAGGGCCCTTATGAAACCAACCCTAAACCCTAAACCCCAAACCCTAAACCCTAAACCCTAAACCCTAGACCCTAAACCCTAAACCCTATTTATTGGGCACCTGAGGCCTCAGGGTCCCAGGGTTTCAGGCATTTAAAGTGCTGGCGTTCGTGTGCTCTTGAGGTATGCAGGGGTCCCTTTAAAGACCATAGGGGTCCTAAACTGAAAGCCTTAAAGCCAAAGTAAGCCCTATAGACCCTAAACCCTGAACCCTAGGGATCTATAGCGATATATGCACTATAGTCTAAACCCCTAGCAAACCCCTTAATAGCCCCTACAGTAGTCCCCTATATAATCCCCTATACAACCCCCCCTTTAAGGAGCTTAGACTATAGCTCATATGAGGACCTATAGCCCAAAAGCCCTCCGAACAGGGCCTTCAAGCAGGGGCTTTTGACCTCCCAGGAACCTCAACCGTGTAGGGTTTAAGGTTTGGGGTTTAGGTTTTAATTAAGGTTTAGGGTTTCAGGTTTAGGGCTCAGGGTTTAGGGCTTAGGGTTTAGGGCTGAATCCTCAGGAGGATCTGAGCCGTTGGACCCTGGGGTTTAAGGTTTAAAGTCTAGATTTAGGGTTTAGGCTGTAAGGTCTAGGGCTCAGATATCTTTAAGCCGCAACATTGGTGATCAGTTTAACTCCCCAAACCCCTAAACCCTCATCCATAAACCCAAATGTATATACACACAGACATATACATGCCCCTTGGGCTCGACTTCGAAGGTCCCTTTGTAACCCCTACCTTTGAAACTAAATCACTCCGCATTCCGCCATAATCCCTCTCAAAGAATCCACATACCAAAGTTTTGATTACAGGGGCCATTGTAAGACAGATTATTCAACGAGAAGCCTCAAAACCATGACCTACACCCTAAGCCCCAAAATTTCAATGCGAGAGCGAGGGGCTGCGGTCAGTTCGGAAGTCAGCGCATCACGTGCGCTCTCCATCTCTGAGACATCCTGGCGGCTTGCTTGAGGGTACAGGGCTTAGGGTTTAGGGTTTAGAGTTTGGGGTTTAGACAGGGCTTAGGGTTGAATCTTCAAGTGTTGTGTGGCTGCGGGGCGTTTAGCATCAGGGAAGCAAGCTATAGAACCAAGTATATCCCCTATAAGCCCTTTAGAGATCCATATAAAACTTGAGCCTCGAAACTGGGAGTTGGCTACGCCTTATCCATTTTGCCTAGAAGAATCCTTTTGCGCATCGTGTGCTGGAACTGTAAATCTTCAGCAGTTTAGGGTTAAGGAATACTTCCTCCCCCTCAAGCAAGTAGAAAAAGCCTAATGCAGAAACATCAGCATGGGCTTCCCAACGCTTCGTTCTATATTTTGCAAGACCGGTGTACACCATACGCGGTAACGCTGAACAATCACACCTTGCTGGGTTTCGCGGGGATATACGGGTATACTTGGCTTGAGAAACAGACGGGGTACGTATGGGTATAGGAGAGCTATGACTGAACATCTTTCTTGTGGGGATTGGGGCTACAGTATATAACCCTGAATCCAATTTCATTCTCCACTTTGGTTTCCATTTTTTACTCCAGTGCTACAACGAGAGGAAGAGTAGGAGTTAGGGTTACCCACACCCTGCTATCATCCTCAATGAGCTGTAATTCGCCTCTGCTGTGGCGATCAGAACCAGATCTCGCATGGCGGTCCATGCTGCATCGATTTGCTCCCACCTTACTTCCGAATCAAAGACTTAAAGGGATGACTAAGAGGATCGGGAGTTCTCACCAAATTCCCTCACCACAAAACCCTGAACACCTAAAACCTAAACCCCTAAACCTGTAAGCCCTATAACCTGCATAATGATCTACTCCAACCCAGATGTCCTCACCGTAAAGCCGCCCCCATGGAAAAGCGGAAAAGGGGCCCTGCCCTCCTAACACTTAATGCTGCCTTCGGGGGAGTGGGTAAGAACATGGAAACTACGCTAACCCCTAAGCCCGTGAGCCACGTAGCTTGAGATTCAGGTGCTCCAGAAGGAACGAGGAGTGACAGCTGGTCTTATACTACGGGACAACAAAAGTTTTAGGGTTTAGGATAAGTTTGTTACAGGGATCCACTCCTTCACTCCCTCTGAGGCACCAAAGAGCAAACATGAGCAAACTCAATGGAGGCTCCATGTGGGAGGGTTTAGGGCTGAGGGTTCTGTCTAATCTGTTGCAGATGGTTCATTTCAGTTCGGGAGAGGCAAAACTTGGGAGACTTCAAAAACCCGTACTGCCCCATGCCTGGAGAAATATTGGCAAGCATTGAAATACGCCGTAGAAGACCACAAGCCCTGACCCGAAAAAGAAAATCTGGCAGCATCCTACCCTTGTATGACTAAGTAACTACGTAAGCGCAGTTTGGACATGGTGCTGCTGACATTCTCCTGTTACAAATCTCAAATAAGGCCTCTTTCATAAAGTCTCTACATTCAGCCCGAAGGCATTCCCCAACAATTTCTATGGGCTCACATAGATACTTTATAGCTACCTGGGCAAACACTGAACCCTAAACCCTAAATCATAAACACTAAACCCTAAAACCTAAACCCTAAACCCTAAACCTTGAAAACCTAAACCCTACACCCTAAAACCTAAACCTCAACATCCAAACGTCATCCAACGAGGTGCTTCGCCAGCAAATCCTTGCGCTCGGGGATGATCGCCGTTAAGCCGCCGCCGCCATCCTCCATGGGACCCTACTACTAGGGTTTAGGGTATAGAGTTTAGGGTATAGGGTATAGGGTTTAGGGTTCAGGGTTCAGGGTTTAGGGTTTAGGTCCTCATGGGACCCTACTTTCATGGTAAAAACGGGGTTGCTGCTAAGGAACTTGATTTAAGTTACTATCATGGGTATATGTAGTAGTAAATTGGTTTCCAAAACATCGTAGCTTGACTTAAGTTCCTTATAACAGCAACCCAGAAAAAACTACGCTAGAGCTTCCGCTAGACTGCCTTCGCTCTTGTCTCCCAAAGGTTTAAGGCTTCTCTGAACGAAGGCTTCCTTGGCGATTGTAGGAACAAACAAATGCAAGCCGCGAACCCATAATCTAAAATCTCCTATGACATTCACATTTCCATTTCGATGTCCCTTGTTATTTCATTCTCAAAAAACTTGGAGTAATGTCCCGTGTCTCCCTGTATGAGCTAAATGCCTAAGCCCTGGCCCTAACCGTACCCCTTAAAACCATCAGAACCCCTGAATTTGGAAACCCCTATACAACCCTAAACCTCAGGGCTTAGCGATGTTGTAACGGCTCAGGGTGCAAGCGTGTGGGTTTGGAGTTCAGCAATGAAGGCTGAGGTTCGACACGGACGGATGCATGGGTAAGTTGAAGCTGCAGGAAGGTATCTCTAGACCACGGTCTTTGTTTCACAACTCGGTCTGTCAATGCTGACGTGAAATGGGCCATAGTCTAAATTCCTAGTACCCCCCTTAACCATATATAACTCCCTTTAAGGAGTTTAGATCCTGACCTCTAAGCCCAATAAATACACATATATATACACACACATATATACCCCTTTATAACCCCCCCGAGAGTCTGTCTGCACTGTTGTGGCTGCTGTCGGGTTTGGGGGTTACGGTTTCGGGTTCAGGGGCCTTAGTGCATGCCGCAAAGCAGGCATCTTCTGTGTCCCTCAATAGTCTGGCCTTCCGTCAATATCCTCAAGTTTCTCAACACACAATCCTATACCTCAAATTCCGAAGTCCGAACGCCCCCAAAAACCCGGAACCCTCTTGAATCCTAGGATGGGATCTGAGCCTTTGGACCCTGGGTTTTAGGGTTAAGGGCTAAGGTTTAGACTATATAGGGTATAGGGTTTAGGTTACAGGGTTGAGGGTTGAGGAGTGGCTAGTGAGAATCTGAATGACCTCCCTACAGTACCATGATTCCCAATGTGTGCGGTGTTCAAACCAGGCTTGTCCTTCAGCATCAATGAAATTTGAGCAGGAGCACTTGGACTAACCTTTTTGTGCCACAGGTTTATATCAGCTACAGTCCATATTTTCTTATGTAGCACGACATGGCCCACCCTCAACCCTAAACCACAGGGGTCCCTATTAGGGAAGGTCCTTTGGTAACCCTGATATTGGCAGTAGTGTCTATGAAGGTGATGGGTTGACAACACTGGGATACTCCAAAATAGGGGGGTTCCCACAACTAGGGGTACTATTTTGGAGGTCCCTAAAACAAGGAGTATTATATATTGGGGTCTATATTGGTGTTCCCATATTTAGGGAAACTATCATATGAACACCAGCATTTAGGGTTTTCATCTAACCATGACCCTTCAAAGTTTGATCCTGCGTTGCAAAACCTTTGCAATACATAGACTGCAGAGACGCAAGCTTTTCCGGTCAAAAGCCCATCCAAGCCGAAGCCTTAGGCCCTGAATAAGAAAAAACATAGTGGCGGAAACGGATAACACGCAAATCCAGCTCCTTGAGCTGATGGTGCGCAACCTCAAACTCACTGATGGCCTCAGGGTGTCTCACACACAAGGAGCGCATGCAGTCTGAGGGGGTTCAAGACCTCCGGAGTGGTTTCAATTCAGCGCAGCTTGAGCGTTGATGCCGCGCGTTCGAGGATATTGCAGGAAAATTTCTGAGGTACTACTAAAGCAGATTTGACAGTTCCCTGGGTCAGAGGGGAAGCAGAATGCTGAGTACGTTCAGGTTTGCATACCAATAACTCTTACTCATGCTGTGACTCATGACTGTCAAGTACTCTTTGTACTCCTGCACCTACACCACTCCGACTCCTACCCCCACTCCGACTACTCCGACTACACCGGCTACACCGACTACTACGACTACGACGACGACGACGACTCCCGCCGCCGCCACCACCATGATACCGCCGCAGCCGGCGCCAAACACCACCACCGCCACCGCCACCGCAACCATGGTTATTGGCATACCTGAGCTCTCCATCATTGTTGTATACATCCGGCACGACACTCTCATCAAGGTTCTTGTCATCATGCTGCGCGCTTTCTTGCAATGATGATATGGTTCTTGGTTTTCCCCGCCGGGGACCTACTGCTGTTCGTGCTAGCAAGTAGATGTGCTTTGCCTGTCGGATCGGAGCTTGTTGACTATAAAGGAAGTGTACGCATTCATAAACGCATGTGCGGAGCTTTTGTAGAATTGCTCCGAAACTCAAGACCTAGCTCTAGGGACAATAAACTCTGCGCGTTGTTTCATCCGTAGCCCTAAATCCTAAACGCAAGCCAAGCAAGTACCACCTCAGATTTCTGTCCTTCAGGAGCCCGTCTAACAACTCCAGCTGAAGCAGCGGCAGTCTCCGGTAGTCTTTGGTTTGCCCATGCCAGCGCCCAGCTTGTTGCTAGTCAAGGCATTTAGCGCCTAGCATCTAGCAGCTCTAGCACTTAGGGATTCATAAGCTTTAAGGGATTAAGGTGTTATGTTGTGTTATGCTGTTGATGGAGGAAATCTTGCACCAACTAGGGCCCCTGAACTACTGTAGTTCCTGGGGTTTTAGGGACTTCAGGTGGTGCAAGCATCCATGAGGCAGTCAGCGCTGCCAGCCGAATCATAAATTAACTTCCTTAAATCCCTTTATTGCTCCAGTTTCCACTTCATGTTGGACTCGTTTTCTCTTTGATTCTCCATTATAGGGTGATAATATCACTCAGAGAAAGTAGAAGGCCCGCCCTCGTCATCCAGCAACAATGGCCGCGCCTTCGCTCGGACTGCGCTTTTTCTAGGACTGCATTTTCCCTAAGGTTCCAAGTACCTAAATAGCAGGGTTTTAGGCCCGAAATACCATAATCTGGATGGCAGTTGGGGCCTACAGCCCCATTACTTAGGTACTTGGATCCTGTCGGTTTCTTTGAGGACAGGAAGATCTGAGACATTTCCACTCCCCAGCACAAGCTTCCAATTAAACCCTAAACCCTAAACCCATACCCTAAACCGGCGAACTTCCACTCTGTCATGGCCTGGCTCCACGTTGCTCGCATTTGGTTTAGGGTTTAGGGTTTTAAGGGTTTGGGTTTAGGGTCCCTTCCCTCCAGAGGGTCCATGTACCTATATAGTAGATACTTTGGGCCTAAAGGGGTTCCTAGGTAGGTACTTTGGGGCCTAAGTCTATACTATGTAGGTACGTGGATTGCTTGGGTAGAAGGACTTGCGTAACCCTACCCCCCCAGGAATAAGGATCCTTTAGCAATGATGTGAGGATCATAGGGTCCCAAGGTTTGAGATCTTCTTTAAGATTTAGGCTTAGGGCTGCGGATAATATATCCCCAGGGTCAGGTTTGGGATCCTCTTGCAGGATTAGGGTTTCGGGCTGTGGATAATATATCCCCAGGGTCCCTATGTCCTAAGCGGTACTCCCATTTTGAGACTCCGCCAGGCCCTCCAGAACAAACACGGTCTAAGGTTTAGGGGATACGATTGAAAATAGCAATGAACAAATAAGCGTCAATGACCTAAATAACCGACTCCTTTTTTCGAGAAGCCCCTTTCACAACCGTCAACCCTAAATCCTACACCTACAGAGTCTACACCTAAACCCCAAGCCAACCCTGTTGAGAGAACCTTCTCTGAAAACTGCAAATTATTATGACCCAGTCCTCCCCAAGCCCTAAACTCTCAATACCCAAAACCCTCAACCCTATGCCTTGAATCCTCAACCGTATACACCATACCCTAAAGACTGCACCCTGAACCTAATCAAGCCCTAAATCCCAAACCACCAACCCTCAATCCTTTTTAACACTATAACTTCCTTTAAGGGATCCGATGTACCCCTGTACCCCCGTTGAAAGAAGAAACCCTACAAACCCTCGACCCTGAACCCTCAGCCCTAAACCTTCAACGCTGAACCCTAAACCCTGAATCCTAAACCCTAAACCCTAAACCCTAAACCTGGAACCCTAGACCCTAAACCTTGAACCCTAAACTCTAAACCTTGAGCCCTAAACCCTAAATCCCTGAACCCTAAACCCTAATCCTTGGACCCTGAACTCTAAATCCTGAAGCCTATATAATATAACCCCTATATAATCCCAGCTTCCATTTCATTTTCCATGTTCTTTTCCATTTGATTCTCCATTATTCAGCTCTACAACCCTAAACCCTAAATCCTTGGACCCTGAACTCTAAATCCTGGAACCTACCAATATATAAGCCCAATATAACCCTAATACTATAGTGGCTTCCATTTTCTTTTCCATTATCCCTATATAACCCTACATATACCCTATAACCCTATATAATCCCTATACTTTCCATTTTCTTTTCCATTATCCAATATAACCCGATATAATACCCCTTAGCTCAAGCTCGGCTCCGGACCGCTTGTAGCTGAGTGCCGTCAGGACGGAAGCCATGCAGTTGCAGAAGGGCTTCCTGTGTAGGGTTTAGGGTCTAGGGTTTAGGATTTAGGGTTTAGGATTTAGGGTTTAGGGTTGTAGAGCTGCCCTAAGGGTCCAAGGACCCACACAATAGGGTTTTAGGGCCCAAATACTATACTATTAATGGTATTAGGACCCCCCTATAATTTGGGTCCTTGGACCCTTAGGGCTGGGAATATGGGCGTATATAAGGGGGTATTTAGGGGTCTATATCAGGAGGTATTTAAGGGTCAATATATGGGGGTATTTAGGGGTATATATTGGGTATATATGAGGGAAGAGTTGGGGTCTAAACGGTTGGGGTTTGGGGTTTAAGGTTTAAGGCTCAGGGTTGCGGGGTCTAGGGGTTCAGGGTTTGGGGTTTCAGGGTTTGGGGTGTCAGGGTTTGGGGTTTCAGGGTTTAGGGTTTCAGGATTTGAGGTTTCAGGCATTCAGGGTTTCAGGATTTAGGGTCGAGGGTTTGGGGCTTCAGAGCTTCTAGGTTCCTGCGTGCAACGTATGGCCTAACAATTGGAATAGAAGTAGAGTTGGGGGTACACGAAAGCGTTACACAAGGACTGAGTTCAACAAGTGATAATCTTGCTAATTATCTTTGAGCTCCCTTGCCACTGGCTTCCGAGCTTAAGGCCACGTCGCACAACCCGGAGCCGAATTCCGACACGCTCAGCCCAGGGTGCTAGAACCTGAACCCTGGCTCCTAAATCAAACCCCTAACACCCCTAAACCTCTAAGGTTTAGGGGTTTAGCCTAAACCCTAAACCCTACACCTCAGACCCTAAAACCCCAAACCTTCAGGCAGCTGAGGAGCCTTGAAGATCCGGCTGGCTAAAGCTACCTGCAAGACTTGAAAATGTCAAAGATTCAGGGTGTACCTTTAGGTTGAGGGTGTAGGGTTTTTAGCTTAGGGTTGGGGGTCAGAGGCTTAGACTATGAGGCATTGGATCAGGTCTCAGGGTTGAGGGCTAAGATTGTTAAGGCTAAGAGCCATAGGGCTTTGGGTTTAGGGTTCATCTTGGGGTACTCGCCTGAGAAAGCAAAAATTAGGTTGGGGTGCCGAAAATTATAAGACCCTCCTTCTGCAGCCCGCAGACCTACAGAAGCACTCTAGAGCCTCAGCCATAAACCCTTCTCTCCTAAACCCGAAGCCCTAGACCCTAAGCCCCAAACCCTACACCTTTTTTAGGCTAGTGGTGTCTTCTGGTGGTGCTTAGGCAGCTGGCTTGGGTTTCAGGATTTTGGGGTAGCGCTGTGTTTTGTCATATAGGTTCGGATTTGGGGTTTTAGGTTTGGGTTTCTGGATAGTTTGGGGCTCGTGCTTTGAGCTTCTGGGTTTCGCGGCTTAGGGCTTTGCGGTTCAGGGCTGAAGGCTTGGCGTCCTTCTACTTATGCAGGATTGTTGAGTAAGCCCCACCCCCAACCCTGCCTTACATGATAAAACTGTCCGGCACCCAGCACCATTCATTTGGGGAATTACGGCATGCTACCATACCAAGGTCAGGCAGGAATTTGGCCATCAACAGTATCAACAGCAGGGTGCATGTTTGAAGGGAACAGGTCGCTAGGTCTATCAAAAACAGATCACTGCATTGTTCACTGAGGACTTTGTGGTTTACACTTGCCCTCGAATAGCTATTTGGGTGGTTGTCAAAATTATGGTCCGTTTTTGGATCCCTATTATAGTACGGCACCTAATATGTAGGGTACCCAAAAAGGGACTACTAGGGCATATATGACCCAAATATAGTAGTTTCCTTTCCTTTCCATTATCTCCGTAGAACACCAAGAAAGTCCCTGTAATCCCTATATTTAGGGTACCCAAAAAGGGACCATAATTTTGACAACCACCCAGTTGGAAAGCCACTAGTCGAGAGTTGTAGTCTGCTTTCACCAATTTTCCTACTGCTTTGGCTTAAAGACCCAGGATTTTGAGCAACTTAGGCCTTCATGATAGAGGGTTCGGGGTTTAGAGTTTAGGTTTAGGGTTTAGGATTTACGTGGTTGGTTTTGTCGTATTTGGGACTCCACCTTCCTCAGGACACCCTCGGCCGCCCTAAGCCCTGAGCCCTGGATGATTGCAGTGCTCAAAGAGGTTAGAGCTTTGAGCGTTAGAGCTTTGAGCTAAAACGTCATGATGGTCAAGGGCATGTGACACCACTTAGGGCTCCTAAACTACTGCAATCCCTCGGATGTTTTGTATGGTGCAAACTTTCCTCCATCCACAGTACCAACCAAACCTCAAACCCTATACTATTCCACATAAAAACAAATTCCTAGACCCTCCTCCTACCCTCTATTAGGGCCTAAGTACCCACTATTAAGGACCATATATCCCCAATTAAGGGCACACGGAGGGTCCAGGTTCTTACGGCCCTTACGGCTGAGGGGACTGGCGCCTTGCCTTCTTGTAGCAGCTGCGGCTTCCCCGCGCAAAGAAAGCCCAGAGTTGGGTTCAAACCGGAGATTTAGGGTTTAGGGTTTAGGGTTTAGGGTTTAAGGTTTAGGGTTTAGGGTTTAGGTTTACCCTCCGCCAAAAATACACCCATCAACACACAACCGGCCTTAGTTAGTTGGGAATGAAGGAATGGGAAAGAAAATGGCAACTACTCTGGGGTTTAGAGTTTAGGAATGGAAAGGAAGATGGAAACCATTATAAAGGGTTCTAGGGACTACTGTAAGGATCCGTTCCTTCATTACTAGCTAACCAAAGGAGAGACAGAGGCACTGATAAATGCTCTGTTTTGAAGGGTGCTTCATGGGATGCCGTGCTTGGGGCAGATTGGGACTGGGGATTTTTTCGGGGGACCGTTTAAACATTCTTTCTTGCTCTTCCCTGGCATCCATGAAATGCTTATGAAAGGTGCTACATGCTTGCAATTGTGCCCCTGACTATGGGAGACCGTCTCTGAATTCACCAATGGGAACCTAGAGTTCATACAGCGTCGGATCCGTATGCTGGTCTTCCCAAATAGGCGCCCCCACATAAGCTCACCAATCTTCGGAACCCTACGTGCCCTCTCCAAGAGGGACGACAAAACGCATTTCCTCGCATGAGCGATGAAAAGCACATTGAGACCACAGCTCCACCCTACGCGTTAGACTCTTTAGACCGCGAGTCCCAGACCGCAATTCAGGGCCTCTAGGGTGTACTTAGACCTCCAAGGTATGTAGAATCATGGCCTTTTTCACAGTGGTCAGCGGTTTCGGGCTATTGCTTTGCCTGCTGTTGGTGTCCAGGTAGGGGTTCTAAAGCCCCAAACACAAACTTAAGGCTTACTGGTGTAATTAGTAAGGAATAAGGGAATACAATCCCTAATATATTCCCTATGTAGTAAAATCCAATATTCCCTATACTGAGCTCCAGTAAGGAATACCCAAACCCTAAACTCAAATCCCGCCTGTTTCACGGCAACACCCACGCGCACTCCTGGCCATCTGGGATTAGCCCGCATGGCTTCATTCCTGGAGCTTTGGGCTTTCGAGGGTCTAGGGCTTAGGGCTTTCAGGATTTAGGGCTTTTGAGGGTTTAGGGTCTAGGGCTTTTGAGGGTTTAGGGTCTAGGGCTTTTGAGGGTTTAGGGTCTAGGGCTTCAAGGGTTTAGGGCTTAGGGCTTTTGAGGGTTGGGGCCTTTTGAGGGTTTAGGGTTTAGGGCTTTAAGGGTTTTTGGGCTTAGGACTTTCAGGGTTTGGGGCTTTTGAGGGTTTAGGGTTTGGGGGTTTAGGGCTTAAGGGTTTAGGGTGTAGGGCTAGGGTCGAGGGTGTTGGGTTCGGGGCTTAGTTTTTAGGAGTGTTTGATGTGGGGTTTAGGGCTTTCTGTCCAGTTTTTATTTGCAAGTGAAAGGCCTGGGCTGTTCTAAGGGATTCTATTGCAAGTACGTACGGCTCCGGCAGCTTCTTGCTAATGATTCTGGGACTTTTTGCAAACCCAAACCTCCGCGTACCTATATATTGTATATACTCAGGCCCCCGAAATACCCCTGTAGGAACCCGTTTGGGCTAAAGCATGTACTAAATCGGTGCATGGGACACTTTGGGAAATCTATAGTCCCCCTTAAGTAGATAGAATATAGCTTCGGGTATATTATAATAAGATCCCCATATACCCCATATTCTATCTACTTAGGTGGCACAGGTACAGTTTGGCGTCAGGGCATGCGGTTTGCTGGGATGAGCTTTTTTTGGCTGCTGAAGGAAGAGCTTGATGGACCCCTTCCATATCTCAGGGTATTAAAACCCTATCTTAGGGAATTCAAACCCTAAACCCTAACCCGGGAATAGGGTTTAGGGTTTAGGGGATTAGGATTTTGGGTGTAGGGTTTAGGGGTTTAGGGGAAAAGGGTTTAGGGTTCCCCAAAGCCCCCCTTTGATCCTGACATACCCGGGTCCTAAAGACGAACTCGAATGCTGGGCCAGTCGCTAAATTGAAGACTTCGGGTTACAGCTTTATTATATAGGCCTATACAGGATTATGTAGGGTCTAGGGTGTTTAGGATTTAGGGTGCGGGTTTCAAGTGTTACCAGGTGGGTGCCTGTGCGTAAGACCTACGCTAGGTTTATGCGCGCAGACTAGAAGGTATATAACCCTAAACCCTAAACCCTAAACCCTAAACCCCTAAACCCTAAACCCTAAACTCTAAACCCAAAACCCTCATGTGGGGGCCACTACGCGCGTAGAATTTTCCCCAGGCAAAAGAACTCCTTAAGTGCCATTAAAAGGGCCTGTTCCAAGATCCTTCAACCAACCTTAAACCCTAAACCCTACCTGAGGGTTTAGGGTCTAGGGTTTGGGGTTTAGGGCTTGGGGCTTAGGGTTTATGATCCCAAGGAGCCAACATCTCAAGCTTCAACTGTCGCGGATGAATAACTAAAACTGCCTGAAAGCCAAGACCCTAAACGTTTTAGGCTTTCGGGTGTAGGGTTCAGGGTTTAGGGCTTAAGGTTTTGGGTTCAGGGTGTTGGGCTAAATTAGGTCTTAGGGTTCAGGTTACCTGTACCCTAAGCTAGGGACCCAAGCCATCACAATAGGGTTTTGGGGTACATTATGCTATGGCTACATATACAAAGGTCTAGACACATACATATACATGGAGGTTGTCAGGGCAGAATATTGGTGAGCAAGCAGACTTCTACATTGAACACCCCAACTCTAAACCCTGCCTAATCCCAGCTTTCGTTTCATGTCCTGCTATGTTTGTTTTCTCCAGGATTCAAACCCCAAGTCCTGTGTGAGTATGTGTATATATATATATACCCTCAACCCTACTGTATATATCTATGTGTGTATATATATATAGGTACGTATAACCCTGTCAGTCAGCAGCCCTGAACCCTAAATCCTAAACCCTAAACCCTAAACAAACCGTTAGCCGGGGCTCAGGTAGCGCTGTCTCAGAGCTTCTGCCGCCTCGAACACGGCGCTGCCAGCGTCCATGGCCGCAAGGGCGTCTGCGCCCAGGGAGGCCTAGCAATTGTTGAGGGTTCAGGGTTTGGGGTATATGGATCAACGTCTAAGGATTGGGATCTAAAGTTTACGGCTGTAGGGTTTAGGGTCTACCTGGACCCAAGAGTATGTAAAATACTAACCCTAAATCCACCAAAAACAGCCAAAAAGGCAATTATTCTACATACTTTTAAGGGTTTAGGGTCGAGAGTCTAGAGCTTTGGGCTTCGGGCTCAAGGGTTAGGGTTTAGGCTTAGGCTAGCTTGCTTTGGGTGGTCCCTGACGGGGTATTTCCACTACTAATTCTTGCAGATGCAAGGAGCAGCATTACATCCCAAAGGGCCCATGCACCCATATAGTGTAATTATACTGTAGGCCTGAAGGGGTTCCTATATGGGTACTTTGGGGACTAAGTATATACTATAAATGTACATGGACCCTTCGAGAACTCCTTCGCTACAAACATTGCAAACCTTTCCAACTTGGACCCCCTGACTAGAAGCTAGTTTGCACAACCCGAAACCCTAAACCCCATAACTCGCCGATCTGAATGTTCCCAAAAGTGGAGATTTTTCCGGTACATAGAAGGAAATTAAGGAATATCCCTATGTGAGACGTAGTCTTAACTCCTAGTATCCCCAAGAATAACCCCTATACTAGTCCCCTAGATAACCCCCTTTAAGAAGTTTAGATTATGGTGCATGTAGGGTCTCTGGACTTTAGGCTTGAGAGTTTGATGCGGTTCAGGGTTCACGGTTTAAAGGCCCAAAGGGCTGAATTCAGGGTTCAAAGGAACCCATTAGGGTTTAGGAATTTGGGTTTAGGGTTTAGGGTGGCAGCAAGACTGTGGATTTCCGGGTCGGTTCCAGGATTCGGGGATTTGTACGGAACTACATGGTTTGGGGTTTAGGATCAATGTGGACATGCTGATTGGGATCCATTAGAAAGAAGTGCTATGTGTCGCATCCTAATCTCATGAAGTTCAAGTGGCAATGGAATCCTGAGACCGTATACACATGGAACCTCAAAAGGGCCTCACACAGATTACTGCTCGTTTCTCCAAGTCGGGCTATATTATAGTTGCACCGCATAGGGTTTAAGGGTTTAGGGTTTTAGGGTTTAGGGTCCCTCATTGACTTTCACGTGTTTTGATGGAGGAGCGTACTTAACACCTCAAGATCCTGGACACAAACATCCAAAACCCTACCCAAAGAAACCTATATCTACAAAACACATGGAGTCTAATCTAGGTAAACCCCAAACTCGGAACCCGAAACCCTAAACCCACGCACGCGCACCAAAACACAAAACTTATCATTATCATTTCTACTACGAATATTACTACTGTTATTACGACTTTTATTGTGGCGACAAACAACAACATTGAGACTCCACGCCTCCTCGAAAGCCGCAACCGCAGGGGCTACCGTCGCGGTGACCTCGCAATACTGCAGGACTTGCTTATAATGGAACATCCCATAGAAAGGAACATGGCAAAATCATTCGATACTGGTAGATAGATCATAGGGATATCTACCGATCTATCAGATTTGGCAGGGGGCTCGGGTCACCAACCCTCTTATTCAGCAGGTCGTGAGATTACCCTCGCCGAAACTAGGGTTCCAGGCTAGTTTGGGGCAGCGTCGTTTACACTTAAGGTTTAGTGCCCTAAGCTTACACTTTGCTTGCGGTAAGACTAAGCTAGCATTGAGGCAAAGTTACACCTCTGAGGCCTACATATTAGCTATAGTCTAATCTCCTAGTATCCCCTTTAACACCCCATATAGTAGTCCCCTGTTTAATCCTCTGTATGGCCGCCTTTTAAGGAGTTTAGACAATGGCTCAGAGAGCAAGTCAAGCCTCGACAAGAACCACCCTCAACCCTAAATAGTAGTTTCCGCTTTCTTTTCCATTATCCCTATATAATCCCTGTAGTATACCCCTGAAACCCTATTATTTGGGTCCTTGGACCCTTAGGGTAACCTGCGACAAGTCCCACGGGCTTGAGCTTGAGTTGCTGTCAGTCCCCCAGCCCTCCTCAACTGCTTGAAGTAATGGGGAAGAATGGAAAAGAACGTGGAAACTACTACAATGGGGTTATATAGGGAAGAATGAAAAAGAAAATGGAAACTACTACAATGGAATTATATAGGGGTCTAGGGTTTAGATTTGACCGAACTGTAGAGCCTGGACTTGGGCCAATGTCCCATCAGTCCTGTTCAACTTTACACGTGCACCATGGGTTGGGTGCTTACGTAACCATTACGCGAAAGTTGCTGTGTTTTCGTTGGTTGTTGCCGGTGGTACTTGGAGGGTCAGAGGGACTTAGTAAGTAGGTGATTAATGGGGATAACTAGGGTTACTATATCGGTTATGGGGACTATTAACCTACTTATATACTAAGTCCCCCTAACCCTCCAAGTAGACCCTATGCCGCTAAGATTTCGAGGCTTAGAAGTGTCCTTTAAAAAGGACCAGTTTGGGGTCCCTGTGTTTTGGGCACTACTATCTTTGTGAAGTCTCATTGAGGTAGTATATCCCCTGGGTATACTGGGCATCAAGAAATCTGTTCTTGGTAATTGCTTAGGCCTATGTATCACTGGGCTTGCAGGTTTGGCGAATTCCATATCCTATCCACCCTGGACTCAAGGGGGACTACAAGATTCAGGGGCCTAACCCTAAACCCTAAGCCCCATATAGTCCCCATAAAACCCCTATCTCCCCCTTTAAAGGTACCCCTAATTTTGGGAAGCTCCCAATTAGGGGCTTCGGGTTCAGAAGCTTCAACCGGAAGCTCTGCCTCGCCCAGCCCGTCAACTTACTGGGCTGCTGTTACCCTAAGGGTCCAAGGACCCAAATAATAGGGCTCTAGGCCTTCAATACTATACTATTAATGGTATTTGGGGCCTAAAACCTTATTATTTGGGTCCTTGGACCCTTAGGGTTAAGGAACTTAACTGAAGTCACTCGCATACAGGGTACATACGGTTTAGGTTTTAAGGTTTAAGGCTTTAAGGCTTAGTGGTTTAGGGTTACTATTATGAGGACACTTTATTATCCACTATGTATCACTAATATGGTAACTTGATTTTCAAACTCCTTAACAGCAACCCAACTTAGTCTTTGTGTATTTTCCCTCCCAGAAAGGGTCCACAATCGAGGTGCAACTGCGAAACATGCCCATGGCGAAACAGATATAACCATGAACCAAGACACCCCCAAACGTGGACCCGGCAAACCCTGAACAACCCAAGAATACTTCAACTTAGCCCACATTACCCTAGGAAGAAAAAAGGATCCTTTTACATAAATAAAGGGAATCCCATACACCCCAAAAAAAGAGGATCCCTAACATTGACCCACTTTAACCCTGCGGGCCACCCTCAATCCCCGAACCCTGAACCCTACAACACCCTCGCGGCCCGCCTCGTCAAGGATCTCCTGCGTCGGTGGAGCAGCAACAAGGGGTCGCCAAGATCCAAACCTGGAGTAGCTCAAGGGGTTGAGGTCTATAGGCTTTTTGGAATAGAGGGTCTACAGGGTTTAGGGTTAAAAGTCTATAGGGTACTGGTGTTTAGTTTAGGGGGTTTACGGTTTAGGGCTTACAGTGTCGGAATGGGTGTTGCCTACTGTCCCCACTAAGCAGTGGCCTGTCAAAGTGAAATATGATTGGGTTTATGTACGCAAATTACAAATCTCATACATCTGGTATTGATTGGGGGCAGTATCCAAGGTGGGTTACCCAAGCCCATACGCTACAAGGGTCACATGATATTCATAGGGCCCTGGTTTGTAAGGGCTATAGGACTGCCCTAGGAATCATAGATGGGCCATAATCTGATCTCCTAGTATCCCCCTTTAATACGCCCTATGGTGCTCCCCTATATAATCCCCTATATAACCCCCTTTAAGGAATTTAGACTACAGCTCATAAAGGGTGTATGTTGAGAAACTCCCGTCTGGCCTTTAGCATACATAAGGGCCCACAACAAATTGAGATGGGGACTGCATGGCTCATGTACTGCAGCAGTTGTACTGGGTGCAACCGCCTATAATTTTTGTTAAATAGATGAATTATGGGGTATACGGGGATATTACTGTAATCTATCCAAAGCCATATTCTATTTACTTGAGCGGGACTATAAGTCTAGGGCAGACACTTCGTAGAGTGTGTTGAGCAGGTCTATCTCTGGTGGTGTCCGAGTCGTCTCCTTTACCTTTGGACAAGGTGATTGCCGATGCTTCCTACCACAGCGGGGGAACTGTTAATCCACCACGTATGTATAGGTCTAGGAGCTGTGATTGGCCATAATTATCTGAGCCATTCTCTAAACCCACAGTATCCGCTTAGTAACCGCTATAATGCACCTCAATACAATCCGCCATGTAGCCCCTCGAAAGTTTTTTGACAATACCCTTTTTAAGAGCAGTGATAGCTGTGATGCCATCCGGCCCGGGACCCTTGCGTGAGCGAAGCTTCGATACTGCTGTTTGAAAACCCTAAACCCTACCTGAACTCCGAAGGTATGTAGAATGATTGCCTTTTTGGATGTTCTAAGGGGTTTTGGGCCATCATCTTACCTGCCTCCGAAGGTATGTAGAATGATTGCGTTTTTGGATGTTCTAAGGGGTTTTGGGCCATCACCTTACCTGCTTTTGGGGTCCAGGTACACCCTGAACCCTAAATCTTTGGAGCACCTTCACTCTACGAGGTCCGGGTCGCAATTGCGCTGAGTTGCTCAAGCAAATGCAGGGAGCAGCAAACAAGATGCTAATCTAGGGCTCATTGGTCATGGAAGGATTGGGCAGAGTTTAACACAGGATAGCAACTCCTACGCTTCAAGTTCCCCGCCATCTCGCATTGGCTGGGGCTTCGGAGGTACTTTTGTGACCCTAAACCCTAAACCCTAAACCCTAAACCGCTATGTCCCCGTAGCCTCAGCCGAGAAGGAGCACAGGTCCGGTCGTGAAGGTCGAAAATCGGTCCCCCTATTTGTGGAAACTACCATATAACCTCTATATAACTCAGTTTCCATTTCATTTTCCATTTTCTTTTCCATTTGATTCTCCATTATTGGGAATATAACCCCATATTGGGAAACAGGCTCGGAGTCCATCTTGTCAGCACCCCTGACCAGGGACTAAGTGCACGTGTGGTAGGGCATGGCCGGTGGATCCTCGAGACTCGTGTCGTGCAGGCAACGCTGCGGACGCAGCGGAGGCTCGATGGTCAAAGCCTGCAGTCCTCACAGGATCGGCGTACGACACGGGCTTTGGGGCTTTGGACTCACGCCTTTGCGTTGTGTAAGGACACACACGCAACTTCTTTGAGCTTCAACCCTTCCAACAGTCCCAAACCCTTGCAACACAAACCCCACCACCCAAACTCTGAATCCTAAATCCTAAACCCTGAACCCCAAACCATCCTAAACCCTAGACCTAAACTCTAAAGCCTACACCGACCCTGCTCTGGATACACCGCGGGTAATGGGATCAAGTGCAAAAGGGAACTTAGTTTAAGTTCCCTAACAGGCGGACAACCTTAGACCCGAAGATTCACCCAGAAACCCAGGAAGCTCCAAATCAGAAGTCTAGGGTGTAGGGCTTGAGGTTTAAGGTTCATGGGGCTTATACAACCCGCCGCCGGTGAAACCGGACCCTATTTTTAGTAGAAATTAGCGTTTCGCCTAGGCGAGATGCCTATTTTAGCAGCTGTAAAAGACGGCACATTTTTGAGGTCGTCGTTGCGATTCCTTTGGTTTTTGCATTATGTTTGGTCTGTTTTGTTGTTTGGGCTTGCAGGGCAATGCAGTGGGACTTTTGCTTTGTTGTGCCAGCCGTCGGGAGGCAAGTGCTAAAGCTTTGCAACGGCTTTGCCGGTTTGGACAAACAAGTCCTTGCCCTGGAGTTCATGTCTCCATTGGAAGGATCTGACGTACTGCATTGCCAGGCTTTTCTTATTTGAAGCTCTGGTCACCGTATGCTCTTGGACCACAAACGGAATTATGGCTTTGGGCATGGATGCTCTGGTCACCGTATGCTCTTGGAACACGAAGGGAATTATG
>CAJNIZ010006147.1:44769-67353 GCA_905231905.1 Symbiodinium pilosum
GGGCTTAGGGATTTGGGATTTAGCTTAAGGTTTCCCTTGAAACCCCTTCAACCGAGATGCAAGGATCAGCTCACCTTCCGGAGAGAAGGTGACGGAGTGAACGGAGCTTCCATCTGTCTCCTTCTTTTGAGGTATATTGTGTATAGGATTACTACCCCAACGGTGGGGAATGCAAAATGGAAAAGAAATCAGAATGTCACGGAAACTACGTGTATGCAGTGAAATTGAACCCCCGAGTTCCAAACCCTAAACCCCAGAGATTTTTTAAACTACTGGCCCCTAAGTGGAGCTCTTATCTGTTTCCTGGGTCTTGACTATGGGCCCTTAATTTTGAGCTTGTAGGGTTTTATAAGGCATAATCATAACTTACAACGGCCCAGGACTAAGGGACCATACTTGGGCCGATAGTTCCGACTTTAGACTTCTTCTATTTGAAGTTCAGGGCTATGTTCTAAGGTTTGAGAACTTTAGGGCTTGGGGTTCCGGGCTTGGGGCTTACTTAAAGCCATCTTCGGCGTCATAAGATACATATATGTATATATATACACACACGGTGAAGGATTTGGTGGTTCTCATTCTTCAGGGTACTGGCCCTAAGGTCCCGTGAAAAGGGGTAAGAAGGAATTCCCCGGACTGCTATGGGGTCTGCACGCCTTGGCTGACTTTAAGATCCTTTCAGTAAGTACAAAGGTTTAGGGTTTAGGGTCTAGGGCTCAGGGATTAGGGTTTAGGGCTTAGGGTTGAAGGTTTAGGGCTTAGGGTTTAGGGCTGAGGGTTTAGGGCTTAGGGTTTAAGGCATGATGGGGATGCATAGTGTAACGAGCTCATGGGTTACAGAGAGCTGAATAGCTAATTAGTTAATAGTTTCAAAGTGACTTTAGAGCTAGAGCAAATGTTGCACCACTCTTTGCAAGCAACATGTTTTGGGGGGGTCCTAGGTGGTGCAAAAATCCCCATCCACATTAGGGTTTAGGGCTTAAGGGTTTTCAGCAAATCGCGACAACCCTCGACAGCACCCAGACAACACCCTGAGCCGGAAACTGCGCGTCAACCCTTGTGCATATACATTGGAGTTTCCCAAAATTAGGGGTAGCGTAGGTATATTACAGCCCTATTAATTCCATACCTAGGGAGCATTACTGTAGGGGCGATTGACCGGTTTAGGTCTAGGCTGAAAAGCCTGAACACTGGGTGCTGACCTGTAACCCCACATACCTATGGATTAGTAGTCTTGCGCCCTCAAGGAATAAGTATATGGTAGTTTCCTAAAATAAGGGACCCCAATACAAACCCCAAAATACTATAGTCCTCGTTATGGGGACCCCCAGAAAGGGTACCCCCAATTTGGGGAAACCCCCATATAATTCATTAACACGCAGGTGCGTGGGGTTGCAGGTTAACCCTCATGCAACCTTCATCTCACAACTCAAATCCCTGTAGTAAGCCCACACGAGTGCTTCTCAAAAACGCGACCCCTGCAGAAGGAATCCTTTGGCAACCGTTAATGCCAACAGATGCCCAAATAAGGGTTAAGTGCTGGGGGTTTAGGCTTAGGATTAAGGGCCGCAGTAACGCTACAATCCCTTCACACGATAAAGAAAACTGAAATGCCCTCAAACGCAAAGCCCTAAACCGGGAACCCTACACCCTAAACCCCAAACCTCATACCCCAAACCCCAAATACATGACAGCTCCTGAAAATACCCGCCCCCAAAATGGCGCATTTTCTGAAGACGTGTACTCGAGATGGTCCTCCTTGACTAGGGTTTAGGGTTTAGGGGTAGAACAACCCCTCACATGAAAGTTCGAGTCTGCAGTCCTGCGTCAGGCGTGCAACCAACGCGCCCTCCTAGAGAAAGCAAGCCCTAAGAAATGCGGGGGATATGGTTGTTTCCCACAATAAAGTACCCAATCTAGACCCCACAATACTATAGTCCTTATTACAGGGACCCTCAAAAGAGTACCCCGAATTTAGAAAAACCTCTAATCCCTAAACCCTATACAACCTCTATAGAACCCTATATCCCCCCTTTAAAGGGTACCCCAACCCCCCATACATGTAGGGAACACATCGGGGATTCAGGCTTGGGCCCTGGGGTTTAGGGTTTAGGATTTAGGGTTTCCCGGTTGTAGGGAAGGCTCTTGGCTGGGAGATTTAGAATTCAGGTTCGGAGTTCAAGGCTGCTACGCCGGCCTTAGAACCCAACTAAAAATCTGTTGTTCGCTTGCTATTGGGATTATACTAGCCAAAAAACGGAGCCCCCCACAGGTAAGGGATAGGGGCTGCAGGCCTATGGATTTGGGGATTGGGGCTCAGTGTTTGGGCGTTAGGAAGGTTTAGGTAGGATTTAATAGGCTTGAAGTATAGCGTTTAGGGGAGCTCAGAAGTTGCGTGCCCAGGGAAGATTCCTAAGAAGGACACAATACCAAACCAACAACAGAGCTGTCCAAGCAGGAAACCGCAATTGGAAACTGGCTCATGTTGTACATCCAACTATTGTAGGGCCTATTTGCTTAGATAGGGATTTGGTGCGTGTTTCACTATAGGTTTATGAGCTATAGTCTATAGTCTAAACTCTTAGCATCCCCCTACTAACGCCTATACTACTCCCCTACATCATCCCCTATAAAACCCGCTTTAAGGAGTTTAGACTATAGCTCATATGGGAGTACAAAAGCTGAAGCTCTTACAGTACACATAACTGCATCGACACTCTGGACCCTCAATCACAATTCCTTAGTCCCTTCCTGAGGCCAACAACCCCGCGCCCAAAGGGCCAAGATCCAAGAATGCAACCACCAGTAATGTGGGATTCTAGTTCTGGATCTGTGTATACCTTGTGCTTACGCGACCAAATGCCACCACAGAGGCACCTCCGAAAATATAAGCCAAATTCGGCGTTTGGTGTTTCAAGGGATTACTGGAGGGTTCTTGGGGTTCAGGGTTGTAGAGTTTCGGGGTTCTAAAGGTTTTTTGTATGTTTAGGGCTTAGGGTTTCAGATCTTGCGTCTGAGGCTTGGGAATGGGGTTGAGGGGCGCGTTCAAAGACCAGATTCCTGATGAACATTGCGGGATCAACCACCTAACAGTCAAATGCCTGGCATCGAAGATCGCTCTGGAGCTGAGGGCAAAGATACCATTTTTTTCGGACTAGCTCCGGTGAAACATGGCATCTACTCTGAGGCGGGAACTCAGGGCAGGCGCGGGTCCAGCGATCAGAAACACCACGTTGCAGAAGAACATCTGGCTCTTATAGATCGAGTGTGTAGAATTTACCCTGCGCAATTCTTGTGTGATCCTGCAGAAGATGAAAGAAAACACCCCTGCCCAATGCCACGTGTTCCTCATGTCCACTAGACCCTAAACCCTAAACTCTAAACGCTAAAGAGACGAGTCAATGGAGGGGCATGCAGGATGTTTAAGCGTGTGCTTGGAGATGCTTTGGAGACTACAGCCTAATGAGCAACTGCAGCAAACCTACTACAAGTTCTGTATATGGGGGGGGGGGGGTCCATGAATCGGGGCCCCAAGAGAGACCCAAAAACACAGTGACTCTTTCTGGTGACCCCAAAAAAGGACTCTTGCTTTTTGGAAACCACATTTTGGGTCTTTTTATTCGAATAAGGGTTGGCGATCGGATTTAGTATCTGGACAAAGGTTGGAAGATAACGACGGCTTCAGCTTTAGGAGATAGAATAGGTTCAAGGTACCCTAAACCACAAATCCTGAAGCCTTTAGGGAGTGCGCAGCCTGGCACAGTGTCCTGAAGGTACTGTAAGAGAAGCTATGCGTACTGAACCCTGTGAGCAGGGCATGTAGGAATGGATCCCTATGATGGTCCCTATATCATAACCCCTAGATCCTTTTCCTTCATTCACTAACAGACCCAGAAAGACTATCCTAAATTCTGGACCACAAACCTTGAACCCAAAACCCTAGACTATACGCATGAAGCCCGCGCACCCCAAGTCCTCCGCTCAGAGGCGTGTGCATTAACAGGCCGACTTCTGGACTCACAGTGAAAACTTCTTGGTTCAGGGTTAAGGGATAAGGACTAAACCCTAAACCTTAAGCTGGGTTGCGAGGGCCCTCAGGGGTTCCATGTATAGTCCCATGTCGGGTGGGGTTTAGGGTGTAGGGTTTAAGGGTTTAGGGCTTGGCACACCCGCAGGGGCCTTAAAGATATACGCAGACTACTGTACCAACAGTGATCATGGGGGATCTCTCTTTGGAATTCTATAGGCATCGTTTGATAAACTCTGATTTAATTAAGCACAGGTGACATTGTGGTTTTCGTTCGCCCTAAACTTTCCGTACCCTCGCTTAATGTGGAATACTGAGAGCCCTGTCTTTGAACGCGGACACTTCTCTTCCTTCAGGCTTTAGGCTAAGAGTTCGGAGCTGCTTTGGAGGCTCCAGGTTAGTTTGTCAGAGAGCAAGCCTTTTGTGATTGTGTCCCAACTCCTGACATAAACCCTAGGCGTGCAACACCAAATGCTAAACCTCAAGTCTTTGATCCCAAAATGCTACACCCTAACTCCCATGACTCTGAAGCCCTGAGCTTGAACCCTTAAACCCCAAACCCCTAAACACCTGAACCTTTCGCAGAGGTGAGAAGGCCGCATCGGGGACAATCCCCAACCTGCAACTTAATACTCGGCTCTCCGAGCCCGAGTACAACTCCTGGCCTAGAAAGATGGAAGGTCTAAGGAGTTTAGGGTTTAGGGTTCAGGGTTTAGGGTTCAGGGTTTAGGGTTTAGGGTTCAGGGTTTAGGGTCTAAGGGACCACAAATGTGTCATAGAGTTAAGGTGGGGTTTAGGGCCAAAGTTTAGTGTTTGGGGTGTGGGGTTAAGGGTTTGGGGTTTAGGGTTTAAGATTAGGGTTGTAGGGGTTAGGGGAACCTGGGATTGTATGGTGGGTTCCCATAATGTCTCCACATACCTTTAGGGCTTTCAAGGGCCCCCTACTTTGAGGAACACCCAGACATGCAGGCTCACACATCAAAAAGTTCAAATGGTATATGGAAATGATTGTCCACTTTGGGGTACCCAGAAGATTAATGGGCCCGATTTCAGACCCGCAACGGCTACAATTTTGACAGCCTGCGCATGGTAAGCTATGCTGCGAAGCCTTTGTGCCCTAGCATTTAAGCCGCGATATGAGACTAAGGGCCCTAAACCCTAAACCCCATACCCGAAATCCCTAAACCGTGAGGGTTTCAGGGTTTCGCTCTTAAGGCTGTACCGGTGGTTTAGAGTTTGGGGGTTCAGGCTTAGGAAAAAATGCCCTTACATGGACTGTGCAGATGCCACTGAGGCCATTGATTCTGAATCATCTCACCCAACAATCCCACCCCACTCCCCTAATGATAAACCTTCCCCCCTCGCGGGCAGGGGGTTATGAAGGATCTCTTGAAACTCCGCAGTGCAACGTTAGGGGTGTACTGTACTACCCGTGACTAGGTCCCAAGCTCTGGTAACCGGTGATGCAACTCTCAACCTTTCTCCAAGTTTACAAACGTATGGTTTCGAAGCAAATTCAAAGGTTTAAGGCGTAGGATTTACGGCTTATCCCTTATATCCCTGTAATGACAGAGCCGTACTCATAAAGAACCCTCCTCAAAACACATCCATACTTTGAAAACCGAAAGGTTAATCCTGTGACAAAACGGCTGAGGCATGGCTACTTAGCTTCCGTCCTAGGGTTTAGGGTTTCTAGTGTTTATAGGGTTTATAAGATTTATAGGGTTTATAGAATGTAAAGGGTCTATGGGGCTTATAGGGCTTATAGGGTTTATAGGGTTTGTAGGGTTTATGTGGTTTAGGGGTTCGTTTTAACAAGGGCATTTCGGCGAAACCAAGCCCGCAAAAATGACCCCACTCTACGCATATGACAGTTCCAGGGTCCCAAGTTTCGGATTGGGGCTACCACTACCTAAACCCCAAGAGTAGGTACAAATAATGGCCCAACACCTTCAACAATGTTAAAATGGCCATTCTCCTACATACTTTGGGGGTCCAGGTACCCTTTTGCATCATTTGAGCTATAGTCTAAACTCCTAGCATCGCGCTTAATAACCCCTATCCTGCTCCCCTATTATATTACCCCCCTTTACGGAGTTTAGACCCTAAACCCAAAACCCTAACCCTAAGCCCTGAACCCTAAACCCTATAAAGTCCCCTAGATATCACTTGGAAAACTTCCACCTCAAAGGGTCCAACTTTTGTGGTCGCGTACTGCTGGCTCTTCAGAGGGCTCTGCAGGGCAGCGAAGGTTTACGGTTTAGGGTTTAGGGTTTAAAGTTTAGGGTTTAGGACCAAGGGTTTAGAGTAAGGGTTTAAGGTTTAGGGCTTAAGGTTTAGGGCTTAGGGTTTAGGGCTTAGGGTTTAGGGCTTGGGGTTTAGGGCTTGGGGGCCATGTGCAAAGGGTTCCTGGACCCTGCTCCTGCGAAGAACCAGCCGGAAGTGAAACGCCTCTACAGCGGTAAGCCCAGGATTTCAAGGGGGCTTGAAAGAAAAGCTGTCGGATTAGAATCCCCACTTAAATAGATAGACTGTGGCTTTGGATATATTACACTAAGATCCCCATATACCCCATATTCCATCTACTAAAAAGGGGGACTATATCATCTTCTCATCAAATGCTGGAATGAGAGGGTTTACTTTTACCCGAACGTGGAATACAGGAACCCAAGGAGCTAAAAAGTGCGACAGCTGTAGTAAAGACGCCCATGCCCGGGATAGAAACAGCAAGATCCCCCCCCCCGGTCTAGGGTTTACTAGGGTAGGTTTGGGAGCCCTATGAAGATGAACTCCCCTGGCTTGCTAAAGATTCTATAAGAAGGATCCAAAACTGTCTTCAAACCTAGCCTGTTAAGGGTTTGGGCCCTAAACCATAGGGATTATAGGGTTTAGGCTAAGCCCCAAACCGCTAGGGTTAGGAGTTTCGGAATGATGTTCAGGATTTTCCTCGCCTAGTTCGGGCTTGGGATTTAGGGCACCCTGAAGCCTGAAACCTAAACCCTGAGACAAAGGATTTCTGCTTTCGGATGTAGAGTTTAGGATTTGGGGCTTAGGGTTTAGGGCTTAGGGTGTAGGGTTTAGGGCTTATGGTTTAGGACCCTGATTTAGGGCTGGAGACTAAGGATTCTGCCTTCGGCTGTAGAGTTTGGCCTGACAGTTGTGATTCCTTCGCGCGTTAAAGGCCCCACTGCAAGTCCTACATGGTCCTCTTCATGCAAAATCTCAATGTGAGGGGCCTTCAAAATTCAAATATCATCATCATGAGGTCCTTCTGGGGCACCACTATAACCATAGAAGCCGTCTGGGACCATGTTACTGGATACAATTTAAGAATTTAAATCCCTAAGCCCTAAACCCGCAACCCTAAACCCTAAACTCCCAAACCCTAAACCCTTAAACCCCCCATACCCTAAACCCTAAACCTCCTGAATCCCAAACCCCTAAACCATAAACCCCTACAACCAAACCCAGATAACATGGGCTCCATATGGGCTTGTCCTAGGCGTTTTCAGATGGGATCCTTGAAAGGGACCCTCCTTTAGCGCCCCGCAGGGTGTAGGGTTCAGGGTTTATTACCATTACTTAGGGTTTGGAGGCGGATTTTTGAGCTTAGAGTTTGAAAATTTGTGATTAAGGAAACCTGAAAACCCTAACTTTATATGGGCTTGAGGGTTCAGGGTTCAGGGTTTGGGGTTTAGGCTAAGGGTTTAGGGTTTAGGGACCCTAAACCCTAAACCTCAGTGCAGGACGAAGCCCCAAAACTTGCAGGCCTTAACCCCAACTCTTCGTCTAAGCCGAAAATTTTAGGCATTGGGGTTTAGGGTTTGGCATCTAGGGCTTAGGGTCTGAAAACCCTAAACGCAAAACACTAAACCACACAGCCCTCAATCCAGCATGCTCTCCATCTCAACCTGCACTACTCAAGCGTGGTAGCAGCAGATCTTCCTGAGTAGCACACAGACAATCGAGGCTTTGGGTTTAGGGTAGAGTTCTTGGCTTGAGGGTTTAGGGTTGAGGGGCTCAGGCCCTCATCCCTTCGCAGTTTGCCTGAAATGTGCATCTCTCAAAAGTGTCTCCGCCAAATGTGCCTGCCCAAATTAACGTTGTTACTCGAATAAGAACCTGCCATTCCGAACTGGGGTGCCCTAATTAAGCCCTAAAGCCTAAACTCCAATCCCCTAAACCCCGAACCGTAAGTTTTATAACATTGGTCTTTTCAAAACAGACCCTAAAAACAGTGTGATCACCAGCTTGTGGAGCCCCAGCTTCAGGAACCCCACCCTGCCCCGCACGAATCCACACCCCACCCCCGAACATTGAATATTGTATCCTCTCTGGGTTATATATATATATAAATGAAAACGAAGGGCCAAACGTCTGAGCCCATCAGCACTGACCATATATATATATACACAGACACGCATATAAGTAGATATAGATATGTATGGAGGGTTCTGTAAAGCAGGGGTATCCTTTTCTTGGGGGTACCTAAATTATTTTTGGCTCTACACTGGGCACCCCCACGTTCAATATATATGGGTTGTACACTTATGTGTATGTGTGTATATATATATATACATCTATATAAGGTTTCTTCTATACGGAAGTCGTAACATTCAAATTCCAGGGGGTAAAGGGGGTGTGTCATCTTAAGGGGGAGGGAATCCCGTACGTTGCCCAAGATTCCTTATGTAAGCCCTACCTAATCCCCGTTTCCAGCTCATTCCACGTGATCCTCCGACAGCCCAGCGAGAGTCGAGACCCTAATGCCTGAACCCTAACCCCTAAACCCAATACCCCTACCAGCCGGATGACGAAAGGGATCATCTCTACCTCGGTGAACTGAACCCCTCTGGGCCGGGCGGCATCGTGAGCTGCTCGTTCCGAACACCCTCCAATAGCTCCTAGGGTTTAGGCTTTAGTGAAGGATTCAGGGGGCTTAGGGTGTAGAGCTATGGATTCAAGAGCTTGCAGGCAAGGTTTAGGATTTCGGCTTCACGGCTTGGGTTTAGGCACGCAATGTTTTCGGGTTCAGGGTCTAGGGTCCTGACACCGAATAACCATCATGCAGGGCACAAGCAAATTGTTGCAACGTCCCATACTGCGGAGTCACGGGGGGCGCTGCAGACGGGAGGGGGCTGATGGGCAATCTAGCGTTGAGGTAGGGGGGCCTTTATGCTGCGGGGCATTTGTTTGAGAATGATGGGGCTATGTTGTAGCCGGACCCTCCTGGCGGAGGGCAAAGCACTCTGATCAAGCAAATGCGCAAGCTTTAGGATGGGAGACAGATTTAGGGGTTTAGGGTTTAGGGTTTAGGGTCTAGAGTTTAGGGGTTTAGGGGTTTAGGGTAAAGGGGTTTAGGGAATTAGGGCTTTAGGGGTGGAAGATTGTCTTAGGAGTCGTGGGTTTAAGTCTGCTGTCTCCAGTGTGACTGCGACTGTAGACCAAAGTCCCAATATAACTAAAACATATACCCTGTAGGGTTTAGGGTTAAAGTTTTAGGGTTTAGGGTTTATGTAACCCCTACATAACCCGAATATAATGATAGTTTTCATTCTGTTTTCCATTCTCCCAATATAACCCCTATAATATCTAAATCCCTTGAGGTTTGAGCTTCAAGGTGGTGAACGCAGCATCGGGAACTGAAGGTGTGCTGTTCACTTGCTGGTAATTTGCGTGGTGTGAAGCAATGGACAAGAAACATGAAAACTACTCTAGGTCTCCATTCCTCCATTCAATACCGAGAAGCAGTAAGTTTAGGGTTTGCTCTGTGGGGTGTTAAACGTGTGTTCGACGTTTTCCGCGGCCCTCATTCTTGATGCTCCGCGATCTTCTACTTTGCAGTACTCCCAGATGCTGAGAAACCACCCAGACATACCTCAACTCAAAACTCCCCTGATTTGGGAGTTCGGGGCTTAAGGGAAATGGTATAGGGGCATGGAAAAGAGAATGGAAGCTTCTACGTTATTTAGGGCCTGGGGCTTAGTGCTAACAACATGGGTCTAGGGCTTCGGGCTTGGGGGTAATCAAAATCCCTTCATACTTCTATTTACTACCTGACCCAACATTGAATTCGTGGCTCTGTACAGTAATGAGAGTCTAAGGTTTAGGAGTTTTGGGTTTGTGGTTTATGGTTCCAGACACAAGGTTTCCAATTCCTAGAGGACCCAAAAGGGACAGAAACCCTAAGAAGGACCCTTTAAAAGGTGTTTCTGTGGATGCCCATGGGATCTGTTTAGGGTCTAGGGCTTTCTCCGTCAAATCCCCCCGACCCGGCACAAGAAGCCCAAACCCTGATTGAAGCTGCGACTCAACAGGGTGGGCGGGTCCTCCTGCTAAGCAATGCCTACATAAGCCACACAAAAATAAGAAATCTCTTGCGGTAAATTGTTCCTACCCATCTGATAAAGCCTGAGACCCTCAAACCCTACATCAAACTATGCATCCCAAAATGCAAACCCCAAATCCTGCACCTCAACCTGCCCCAAACCTGGTAAAAAAATGAGCCCCTAAACCAGGGACATCCCCTGTAACCATCTTCAGGGGGCCTAAGGACCCACCCGCTTTAATTTGCGCTTGGGAACGGAGGGCGGTAGCACCTGACCGTTGACCTGCACGACCCGAAGCGCAACACAATCTCTCAAGGTTTTAGGGTTAGGGGGTTAGGGGGTGAGGGGGGTCAGGGCTTTGGGTTCAGGGCCTGGGTTTTGGGGTTTTGGGTTAGGTTCTGAGGGTTTAGGGACAGGGGGTTAGGGCGGGAATCGCGGAATGGAAACGAGCTCGGGAACTACTGTTTAGGGTTTAGGGCTTGGTACGGAACTATAGATCAGCCCCCCTACATGGGATTAAGGTGGCTTAGGCTAGTTTGGGGTATTTAATTAAGTGATTTACGGGATAGGGCATTCAGCATGGAGTACAAGGCTTTGGGCAGGGAGTCTAGGATATAATAGTGCATGGGGCTCAGGGTTTGCAGCTTGCGCAGACATCACCGATTTCCGATTTCCGAAAAAAACAATGCCACATAAAGATTTATTTGAATAACTCCTATCTGAATCTGGTACTGGTGATTTGGACCCGCTACTCTGAGAACCCTAAAGCCAAAGCACTGTTGGCTTAGGCCTGAAGAGCTTGAGGGTTTTTGTTGGCTTGGGGCTTATGCGAACGTAACGATACATTGAGGGACCCCCCGAGTGTCGCGGGATACTAGGGATCATTGAGGTCTGTGTAGGAATGGTTTAGAGAAGCTGCCACATAGTCACTGTTGCCAGCGCTGACAATATTGAGATGCCAGATTCCAAAAACATGACCCCAAAGACAGGAATAACAATTTGTAAGCTGATGAGGGAGTTTCCGAAATTGGGGATCCGTTTCAATTTACTCCATCGTATGCCGTAACGCCGTAACACTGTATGTGTTAGCCTGAGGCCTCAGGCCCCCAGAAAGGGGACGCAAGTAAACCCTAAGCCCTCTAACTATGCCCCTGGCTATACAACCTCCTGCGAGACCCATCTCGGAAACGAACAAATTGAAAGAGTGCAATGGCAGACCTGCATCACCAGTACGGAGCAAGAAAGGTTAAACGCATAATCCGTCATAATCCCATATTAAACCCCTCTCCCTAGTAGTAGATACTCCCAGTATGTGGTATCCTAGAATACATTGGGAGCATTTAGTATTAGGGGGGGGGGTTAATGATTGAACAGAGCGACATTATGATGCGTGGAAATTACTGCTCAGGCTGACAAGGTGACCTCGTGGACTGTGCCAGATGCTGTTCCAGTTCCTGAGTGTACTAACGCAATTTTGCGCTTGCCTCAACAAGTTGTGCTTGTTGTGGGTATTTGGGATTGGGGAGCTTGATTTGATTTCTGGTATCCTGAACAGTGACCTTGTTGACCCTAGTGCGGTACCCTGAACACTGACCATGTGAATGTATACGCAGCAATGCCCCACTTTTGGTTAAGACTATGCATACTGCCCTAAACCCTAAACCCTAAATCTTAAACCCTAAACCCTAAATCCTAAACCCTAAACCCTAAATCCTAAACCCTAAACCCTAAACCCTAAACCTAGGCACCTTGGCTACTGGCCTGAAAATTCTCCAAGGCTGGTCCAGCCTCAGGGCCTTTGGAAGCCACCAGAAAGACCCTCTAGGGGTAATTTTAAGGTTATACTAGGGTAATAGATATTAGGGTTATATTGGGGTTATCTTAGGGTTATTTTGGGGTTATGTTAGGGTTATTTTGGGGTTATGTTCGCGTTATATTAGGGTTATATTGGGGTTATATTAGGGTTATGTTGGGGTTTTATTCACTCCCCTACAACTCCGGCCACACCCCTCCTGCGGCGGGCAGCCAAATCTAGCCCAACCGTCAACCATGAAATTCCAGGACTTCTAAGACGGGTGCGCAATAGCGTTAACAATCATTAGCTTCTACTTGTCTTCCTTACCGCGGCCCCTTCAGAGCTACAATGGAAAGAAAGTGCGTAATGGTTCCTCAGGGTTATGCAAGAACACAACTTTACAAAGGAAGCCGCTAAGTAGACCCTAGCCCAAATGGTCTAAATGGCACCCACTCGAATTTTAAGTCTACGTTATGGACTAGACCGATAATTACAGAATCCTGCCGCTGGAACACAAATAAAGCAAGATCCACAAAAACACAAAAATGGAGGTAGATCAATCGGGGGGAGCAGGTGCATTTATTAATGCGGAGTCAACATTAGAGCGCTTCTGGATACACAAGTGTCTAAATGAACCCTGATCCCTCACTTCGAGTCCTAAACCCCAAACCCGAAATCCTACACTCCGCCAGACAACCCGAAAACTCTAAACCCCAAGCCAAACAATCAGAACCCCAAACTGCACATTCCACACTCTGAAGCTCTAAAGCGCTAAGCCCTACACCCCAAACCCTAAAACTCCCACAGACCAACCAATAGGTGAGGGAGTTTTCCTGTGTACCCAAAACCTCGGGGTATAAACCTTCGGGGTACAAACTTAAAGTCGTTGACATGTGGAACCCTTATGTATATATATATATAAACCTATGTAAACCCTATGACCCATATTTAGTCCCGATAACCCTTACAAGTTACAAACTTAAGGTTTTTGACATATTTGACCCTTATATAGAACCCCGCATAATCATATAATCCCTATATGCCCCTGTTTATTACCCATAACCCTTAAAAGCTACAAACTTAAAGTCTTTTAGGAGCCTCAATGATGCGATCATGTGGCTTCACTCCACCTTGGAAGTCTGGCTTGCGGTTGCGGAACTCGACTTTACGGGTTTAGGGTTAAGGGTCTAGGGTATAGGGTTTAGGGTTTCGGGTTTAGTGTATATAGGGTTTAGGGTTCAGGGTCTAAGGTTTAGGATTTAAGGTTACTAGAATAAGGAAAGCCAATTAATCACGATATGCGCATATAATGGTAACTTAGCTTAAGCTCCCTAAACCCTAAACCCTGTACCCTAAACCCCATACCCTAAACCCTATAGCCTGAACCCTAAACCCTAAGTTCTAACCGCAGCCCGGAAGTCCGAAATCTTGGTTCTGGCCCTGGAGTAATACTATATCCCCAATATAGCCCCTATATGACCCCAGTTTCCATTTCATTTTTCATTTTCTTTTCCATTTGATTCTCCATTATTGGGTACCAGGTTGAGGTTTAGGCTTTGTGATTTGAGAGCTCGGGGCTCAGGGTTGCTTTTAGCTTAGGAGCTTAGGGTTTAGGGATTAGGCTTTAGGGGTTAGGGTCTAAGGCTTAGGCTTAGGGTTTAAACAGGAATTAGTTTTAGGTGGCCTGGGGCTTAGGGTTGAAAGCTGCAAACTCAGTCTCTAGGAACGGTTTGCGCTTCACATTTTGCTTGATGAGACAACCCCCACCCCCCCCCCCCACGACTCCAAAGGCCAACATACACACAGGGATGAAGATTTAGGGCTAACCCCCAACCCTAGGGTTTCATTGTGGTTTGTGGGGTTAGTGTGACTTCGTGAAACACCCAAAGGCCCAGATAAGCATGAGGTTTAGGCTTCAATGAATGTGGGGACGTGAGGCAAGACGGCACAACAGACAACAGAAGCATACGGAGCTATGCAACCGAACCCTGATAACCCTAAACCCCAAACCACACACTTCATGAATCCCTAAGCCAAGCACTGGCCGGTAAAGCTAAACGCGGATTAGGGTTGAGGGTCTAGAACCCCAAGCGACAGGAGTAAGGTTCCTTTGGCGGTTGTGCCGAGAAGGAATATACCCTTCTTGCAAAACACGATGCCCCGAATAATGACGTGACCTACCTCTGTAGTGGGGACTAGAATTTATCTCTATTCTGCCATATACATATATATACATATATATGTAGGATATAGTAGATCCGTCTCCTTTTCCACTTTACCACTGCAGAGCCCTATGCAATATGCGTAATGCAGTGTATGACCCTCACAAATACAAGTACAATTCGCGTGAAGCCATGCACAGCGTTGCAGCCAGGAAGCTCACTATCGCATCTTCCTTTACCCTGGGCCGGGAAAGTGTTTGGGCTGAAAGACTGGATAAGCGAAATGAAAAGCACACGATCGCAACACCATGTAATTTGTTGGATCAGGAACAGCTTTGCTATCTGTTGGTTGTCTTGTCGAGTGGTTGTGTGTGATTTGTTTAGGTAAGCGGAGTAGAGAAACAAAGTGAACTCATTTTTCAAACCCAGACACTCAGAATACAACCACATAGAAAAAGCAGCCCCTCAGCAGATGCACGATAAACCTTTAGTTCGAGACTTGGAAGATTCTGATGGCTCGTGGAGAATATCTTCACAATCTAGGACATTTCCACCTGTAGAAATCAATATCATTAGCAAATGAGAACATTTTTGGAGAACTTTAGCAGGAGTTTCTCCTGTTTCGGTCTTTCCCTTCGCCCAGATCCACCATGCATTTCCGGTGGGTTCCGTGTCCACAGCTGACATTTGTTAGCAGCGGTATAACCCCCGCCCACCTTAGGTAAATGCAGTCAAATGAGACATAGTCTAAACTCCTAGTATCCCCCTTAATGACCCCTATACTACTCCTATATATGAAGCCCTTTAAGGAGTTTAGACTAAAGCTCGAATGTCGACCTTGGAACCTAGGAGATCTCAAGCTTCAGCTTTCTCAAGCCTCAGAAACCCTAAGACCTGCACCCTGCAGTACCCCAGAACCCTAAACCCAAATCCCTAAAACTCCGAAACTGAAACTTGGGTTCTCAGAACTTCAAACCCAAAGTCTCGACTCAAACCCCGAAAGAAGGAGAACGAAGACACACAAAGAAAATAATTCAGCGGGTTTCACCAAGGCATCAAGGCACTTCAAAGCTGCGAATTGGGGTTTAGACTTTAATCTTAATGTTGCAAGTTTTGATAAGTACTCCCAGATACAGCTCACGCAAAGCTTGCATGGAATTTTACGGAAGTGTATGCAGGCCGCCTAGAAGGGTACCAATTACCTGCTAAGCATTCATCTGAAGCTTCCCCTAATCAAGTCTCTAACAACCGCAAGATACCCTAAACCCTAAACCCTGTACCGCCTGAACCTCATCATTCTTGATTACCATTCTACTTACGACGTCCTAATAAGTAATCTGACTCCGAAGTCTGCAGCCGTCGCCCTCACGCTGCACCTGCAAACCTCAAACCCTGGACCCTTAAGGTTAGGGTTTAGGGTTCAGGGTTTAAGGTTTAGGCTGCAGGACCCCAAAACGTCAAGCCCCCAAACCCATGTCAGGACCCCTTTCTCATCTCGTGTCTTGACAAACCTCCCTCTGCACTCTAGGTGCCTTGAGGCCCGAAACCTTACATAATGCATAACCACACTTAATCTAAACCCTGAACCCTAAACAACCCTAAACTCTGAATCTTAGATCTTACACACACTACTGTGGTGCCTTACTTTCAGTAGCTTAACAGCAACCCAGAAACCTGGACCCCCCAAGGTCCTAAACCCGTGATCCTTACCAGCCCCCAGAGACAATCAGTTTTAGGGCATCGAACCTTTACTGGGGACCTCATATTCCTTTTGTATACCCCATATATCCCTCAATTCTCTAAGGGACCTTTTTTGTCAGAAGCCCTCATGTAAGCAACTTGGGGAGAACCTCCTGCAACTGAAAAGTTTTTTCGGTATAAAGTAAAACCGATTTGGAAGGTTATATGAATAAACCCTATAATCGAAGCCGTATAACAAAACCAGATGTGCAAATTCCTATCCGATTGAATAGCTCCCAATGAACCTCCACCTAGAGCTCCAAACCCTGCAGCTCATGCATCAAATGCCCCCTTCACCCCTTAAACGGTACCCTAAACCATTTCAGTCCCATACAACTCCTCAGCATTTAAACCTTGCAAGGTGCATGGAGACAACTAGCCCGGAGTGAAGACGGTTTGCCGTGGAGACGAAAAGGACCAAACCTTTTAGTCAGGGCTACGGCGTCTGGAGGTTGAGTTGCGGTTCAAGGCTCTGGGTTTGGTATCTAGCTTTTCGGGCGCAAAATGTTGGGATTAGGGTTTGGGGCTTATGGTTTTGCCGTTTAACGCTCTGGGCTTAGGTGTTAGGATTTTTACTGTTCGTTTGCGGATCCGGGGAAGCAAGCTCCACAGAAATCCACAGCCTTCGACTACAACAGAATCCCGACACATCCCTGCAGAGTCCATGTATGGTATTTCCAGCACTGAAATCCAACTTCCATACCCACAAATACTAGAACTTTAAACCCCGTACCCTAAACGCTAAACCCTAGACCTGACAAACGCTCTCTGGTCCTTACGACGCTACACGAAGATGCACCAGGGGCCACTGCACATGCTCTCCTCATGGAACCGCATGGGATATCAGCAAAACAGAGATACCTTACGGGAACATAAGGATACCTGGGCATGATAAGTCAAACGTAATGGTCCAACAAAGATTGTATACGCTTGTTTTGAGCCACTCCACTCCCATACTCTGCCTCAAGCCCCCCCTAACTTTGGTCATTCCCCCTGACTGTCCTTCAAAAGGCTTTTATAAACGGCTCCTAACCCTAAGCGTTAAGCCGTCAACCCCAAATTTGCTGATGATGAGTAAGGATAGGGAAATAGAATCCCTATGTCACTCTCATACAATACATGACCTTCTTCTTACTAACCAACGCTTGTTTGGTTGTTTTGAAAGGTTTTGGGCTGTTATTTTATTTACTTCTGGGGCCCAAGGACCTGGAAAGCCAGTTGTCGCAATTTTCCTACACGTCGGGTGCAGCCGGCCGATGAATTTGGGGTAACTAGGCTAGGCAATTAATCCTGAAACAAACTTCCTGTGACCGGCGGCAATACAATTGAGAGCATATTTGCAGCTCCGTGACCCAGCTCCCGTCCAGCTTTGTCTATCTGAACCTGCAGATCGGGACGGCTGCATATGGTCCAGGGTTCAGAGTGTAGATATATTATCCCAATAATGGAAGATCAAACCTAAAAGAAAATGGAAAAACAAGTGCAAACTGGGTTTTATGTACGGGTTTACAGGGTTTCTGATATTTGGTTTATTTAGACCGGCCATTCGATGTGGGAAGCCATTGGCGATTGGCAATACGCTCCCTCAAAGGAAGCTCGTAGCCAAAAAAACCATATGGAAATTTTCCTTGAAATATTTGGCGTGTAGGGTTTAGGGTTGAAGCTCACAGGCTTTGTAAGGGTTACAAGGAAGTTTCCAAAACTAGGGGCCCCATGTAGACTCCAAAATAATCAGTCCTGATTATAGGGAGCCCCACAAAATGGTGGAAACCCTATATTTGGAGATGAGATTCGAGGTCTGATCAGGGGTCCCTTCAAAATATTTGTTTTGTCAAACTACAACCTTCTCTCTAGCGCTTATACCCAAAGATGTGCCTGCTTAACCAGTCTGATTTGGGGCTTGGGACTCCAAGGATACATGAATACCGGAATGATTTTGATTGCATTTGATTCCAGTGCAGTGCGAAACTCCCATATGTTTTCATGTCTACAACAGGGAAACAACACTTGAAGAAGCAAGCAACCTCCCGGCCTGAGTTGAGGCTTAGGCTCATTGGGACTTTAAAGATATCTGAGAATCCGACCAAGAATTAGTGTGCCCCTCTGTACTCCTACCAAAATGGTGAGTCAATACAGGTCCCAACCCGTACATACCTTACATCCTCGTAAATCTCATCCACCTTCTTGGCCACATCAGCAGCGGTCTGGCTGTACCATGCAAACGGGATACCGTCCTGGTTCCGCAGCACCACACTCCTGTTGGCATCTGAAGCCTGCAAGGCCTCTTCATCTTGTCTGTAAACCTTGTGTAAGATAACATCATGCCCTTGGTAGGGTTTGGAGGGTCCTTGCCGATCTTGCTGTGGTGGCCTGCTTGGTGCTCTGAAAGACAGGCTGGCCTGCCCTCATGACCAAAATCCTTTCGGAATTCTCTCGAAAAAATACAGTTGATCAGGTTGGTCTTCTGCGGTTAACTTTGAGGACGCACCATACCTGAAGGGGAGGGTATAACCCTACTCCATGTTGTGGACTCCAATATCCCCAGATAAAATACTACGCGTATGCGGGACCCCTAGTGCCTATGATCTACCATATAACCTCAGCTTCCGCTTCATGATCACTCAGCAGCTCGCAGCTTTCCAAACCTTGTCTGCTCCGATACTATTCCTAAGCAAGAGACAACTCAAGCTTAACAACGTTAGCTTGAATACTTGGGTTTGTGAGAATCTTGGGTATCCAACAGCTATCATTTGCCATGCTGCCAGCTAAGGCTATAGGATCGAAAGCCGCTTTGTTACTCTTGTCATCTCTTATCGTTAGAAGCTTTTCTGCTTAAGGAGGGCCTGTTGTTTAAACCTTGTTTATACCGTTGGTGGTTTTATCCTTCTCCACTTTCAACCAGTGTCAGCTCGTCGCTGAGCGCCCTACACGCGCGAATTTCGCGAATGTCATGACGTCGCACTTCGATTTGCTGTACAGGCAGACGTGCTGCCGTCAACAGAGTTGTTGCTCAACCCTCGCCCGCAGAGCAAATACAGCCTTACACTTGAGCCTCATGGAAGTTCGTGCTAGGCCGCACTTGAAGCGCTTCCGGCATGCCGCCCATAGAAAAGTTGAGTGACGCCACAGCATCAAGGGACTGACAACACTCTAGCAGCGACAAGATGCATCCGGTCCAGTACCTTGGCACACGAGGCCTTCTCCCTCACCCTACCTACACGTGGAAGCCCTTTTTCTGCAAGGTTCTGTGTCAAAGCATGGCCCAAGCACCGGATGCATGAAGGGAGGCCTGTGAGCTGTGCTATGCCCAACGTTCTGAGGATGGAGCTGCGTAGCTGGGATCCCGCGCTCGGCACACGTTCTAAAGTAGAGTTGTGGGGCAATGCAAAGCCTAAGGCAAAGCCGAAGGCAAAGCCAAAGGCACAGCCAAAGAAAAGGAAAGAAAGAATGAGAAGCACTGAGCAGGAGACTTTCGAAAAACAGAAGCAAAGGTCAAGGAGGATGAAGACAATGGAGGACGAGAAGAGGAAAATACAGAAGGAGGAGAAAGCAGCATTGAGGCTGAAATTGGAACCTGAAATATCAAGCAGAGAAGAAAGTGAGGAGCCTGGGGCCTGGAAAAGTTGGCGAGAGGATCAGCTGGACGTAAGAGCAGTCTCGCAGTGCAGGGCAGCGCAATGCAGTCTAGCATGCCATGGCAGTACATGGCACACCACCAACACGCACCATGTTGCCCTTCGATTTCTGAAGCCACCGGTACTTATAGCCTGGCAATAAATTCAAACAACCCTAGACACTACACCCTACAGAAGCTTCCTATCCTTCTCTTCTGAGTTTTACACTCCCAGCAAGCTCCAGAAATCAAAATCTGGGCTGCCTCCTTGGGTGAAGCCATGGTGCTTTCTTCATGGGTCTAAATGTCTGGCCCTGTGACACCAATTCACACCTGCCCATTTTCACAGAGCTCTTGCCATGGAGGCTTTGCTATCACAGCCTGGGCTCTGCTTGGTCTTCCTGTCCTGAGGGCCCAGCCCTCCTTTCAGACAAGCTTAGGCTTGCCAGACATGGCTTGGCCAGCTTGACCTCTGGTTCTGAAATCTGGAGGGAGGCTCATAATGATGTGTTCCTCCTGGCAGAAATCTTCTATTCTGCTGCCAGAGATTTCATGAGGCACCCTGGGCTCAAAGGGTGGCTGGGTGCCAGGAGCTGCTGGCAGGTGCTTGTTCTGGTGCTGCTGCTGCGGAATCCACATGATGTCTGGGTCTCTGCCCTGGTAAGGCTGTATGATGTGCTCCCATTGCCCACTGGCAAAGCCAAGGTTGTTGTAAATTAGCCTCTTCTGCCTTAAGGCCGTCACTTCTCTTGCGCTGTCAGGGTCTGGGCCTTGTGAATGTCCTTTTCCACTTGATTTTCTATTTTCGTGTATCCCCATAAACCCCCAACCGTAAACCCAAAATCTTAGCCCGAAAGCCTAAACCCCAAATCCCAAACCCGTAATCCCAACTCCACAACCGTATAATCCTAACTACCACAACCCTCTAATCCTAACTTCCACAACCCTCTAATCCTAACTCCCAAACCCTAGAATAAAATGTCCACAACCCTACAATCCTGACTCCGAAACCCCATAATACTAACTCCCGAACCCTGTAATCCTAACTCCCAAACCGTAGAACAAAATGTTCACAACCGTAATCCTAACTCCCAACCCTATAATCCTAACTCTCAAGCCCTAAAATCCTAACTCCCAAACCCTATAATCCTAACTCCCAAGCCCTAGAATAAAATGTCCACAACCCTATGAACCTAACTCCCAACTCTCTAATCCTGACTCCCAAACAATACAATCCCAACTCCCAAACCCTAGAATCCTAACTCCCACAACCCTCTAATCCTAACTCCCAAACCCTATAATCCTAACTCCCAAACGCTATAAACCTAACTCCCAAAGCCTTTTATCCTACCTCTCAAATCCTATAATCCTAACTCCCAAGCCCGATGCATAATCCTAACCCCCCAGCCCTAGTAAATCCCCTTGGTGGCGTGAGCTACTGTAAGGTCGCAGGAGCTGCAGTTTTACTGCATCTTGGAGGGCTTGCGATAAGTACAAAAACGGCGTGAGCAGATCTCTGTGGGGGGGGGGAGGGGGGGGGTGGTTAGGGCTGAGGGTTTAGGGTTAATAGACATCAAGATAATAGTAGCGTAGCAAAAATTAAGATATTATAGGGTTGTGGAGTTTGGGTAGTATGACGGTAGACATAAAGGCTCATAAAGCTAGTAGTAGCATATCAAAAATGAAGATAATACTGCTTAAGGGCTTTGTTTTAGACCCTAAACCCTAAACCCTAAATAGTAGTTTCCATTTTCTTTTCCATTATCCCCTAAATAATCCCCCTTTAAGGAGTTTAGGGTTTAGGGGTCGTTCAACTCAGAGAAGTGTAGTAACGATTGTCAAGGGCAGGGCTTAGTCAGTTCAGTCAATCAAGCGCAATTTCTATATAGGGGATTTCCCAAAATTTAAGCGTGCCTTTTAAAGGGGTTCCTCATAAAAAGGATGGGGTCTGTATTAGGTTCCCCCTATGATCCGTTCTACTTTTGCATGCTATACTGGGTCTCAATGCAAGCAAGCCTTCCATATTGTGTAGCTTGATTGGCCTTACTTGACGCGTGCTCACGTAGGGAGTGGGGGTTTAAGAATGCTTGTACTTCGATGGACTATTTCCCAAGGATTTACAGGGTTAGCCTGCCCCACTCCTGCAACATTCACATCCCAGATCCACCAGACTGCCATGAGGAACCCAGTCAGGGTCTAGCAACCACTGGAGTCGATCCTGCGCAGGATAAATACTGAAATCTGAACCTGCAGAGCCCTACACCCAAAACCCAGAAACCTTACACCATAAACCCTATACCTTGGGTACTGCCACCACCCAGTAACAATCTATAATAGGGGTAGTAGGGGCTTAATCTAACCGGTATAATACAAGTAACACCCAACTGTTACTGAGGTCAGTATCCAGCCTAAACCCCAAACCCTAAACCCTTAACCCCAAGCCCCGTCCCTGTTTCCAAATGAGACTCAGCTTCTGCGACCCGACAGCCTCCCGGATCTGTGGCCGCTCCACTACGAGCTCTAGATCGTCTATCTCTTCCTTGGCTTGTTTCGGGGTGTAGGGGTTTAGGGTCTATCTCTTCCCGTATGGACGTACCTAGTAAGTAGGTTCATAACCCCTATAACCCACATCATAACCCTAGTTATCCCCATTAATAACCTGCTTACCAAGCTCCTCTGACCCTCCAAGTACCCGCAGACACTAAACCCTAAACCTACTACCTAGCTCAAGGTTCCCCTAAAGTAGGCTTGTTGGAATCAGTGATAATTCATGCCAAGGCAGAACCTTGGAGCGATAGTTTCGGGAGAGGTAGGGAACCAATGACTGCTGTTGGGGTTTGTGGGGTTGAGTTCAGGGTTTCGGGCTTGCATAGAGCTTAAACTTCTGAAGGGCTCACAGATTACTCTAAGGGATTTGGAAC
>CAJNIZ010006147.1:67372-83673 GCA_905231905.1 Symbiodinium pilosum
TTAAAGATTATTTTCAGGAACCTTGCAGATTAGTCTAGGCAACAATTTTAGAGTTTAGGGTTTAGGGTGCAGGCTGTAGAGTTGGAATTGAAAGAATGAGTTCTTATGACCAAAGGAAGCGAAGAGGCTCGGTCAAATCGGATGCTTGTTGCCGCTACGTAAGGAGACCCATACCCCAAAATCACCCAGAATCCCTGATGCGGACCCAGTCTAGGAGGACTTCTGGCTTCAGATTTCCAAAGGTTTGCAGTCGGGTTCCCCACACAGAGTTTGCCCGAGTCTTATGTGGCAGGAATACAAGGTATGTAGTACTGTAAATCAAGTGTACCTGAACTGTAGAACAACAGCCTTTGTGGCTGTTTCAAGGACTTTTGGGCCACTGTTTTACCCGCTTTCAGGGAAGAGGTAGAGCGTTTTGGATGGAATCTACCTGCCCGAGCTTTCCTGAGAGGTTGGCATGAAGGCATTTCTTATACAAAATCCACCCGAATACTCGTCTAAACTCTTAAAACGGTGTTCTTCTAGAGATTTTATATTATACAGTTTAGGGCTTTGGGTTAAGGGACTTCATCCCCATCATAGTGGCCCTGAGCCGACTTGTTCCCCAAGATTGGTGGGTCGTGATATGCTTTAAGACTTTCGGATGACTACCTGGACCCCAAAAGTATGTACAAGAATGGCCTTTATGGCTGTTATCATGGGTTTAGGGCTATTACTCTACATACTTTAGGGTTCAGGTACCCTAAACCCTAAACCCTAAACGCTAAACCCTAAGCTATTATTTTACATACTTGTAGGGTTCAGGTAGGCGTGCTTTGAAATTGGACGTTGCGCACCGAGCAGCTCGCATAGCTGCAAGGAGGTCCATTGCGTTGCCAGCCTTGCATTTAGGGTTTAGGGCTTAGGGCTTAGGGTTTAGGGCTTAGGGTTTAGGGTTTTTGCTCACATCGTGGGGACTTCTCAAGATTCTGTGCCCGTAGCTTTTTGAGGGGTTATTGGGATCGTATAAGGATGGTGGAAAAGAACATGAAAAACACTATAGTATATCGCTGTTATTTAAGGATAATGGAAAAGAAAAGGGAAACTACTATAGTATATCGGGGTTATATAGGGATGATGGAAAAGAGAACGGAAACTACTATAGCATGCTGGGGTTATATAGGGATAATGGATAAGAAAATGGAAACTACTAAAACTGGGGCTATGTAGGGATAATGGAAAAGGAAACGGAAACAACTATAATCAGTGTCCATGAGCTTGAACCAAGTCAAGGGGACTTCGTTTGGTACTGCTTGGGTCAGCTGCTCGAGTTCTTGTTATCACGCTGGTTCTGGCCACACATTGTAGAGGGTCAATCTTTTCATTAGGAGAAGCCAGTCTAAGTCTTGTGCTAAACCCTAAACCCTAAACCTTAAACCCTAAACCTTAAACCCTAAACCTTAAACCCTAAACCCTAAACCCTAAACTCTAAACCCTAGACCCTGCTTGCTTCAAGTACAGCCTCGTCTTTGCAGTGCGAAACCATCTTTACGGACCTCTGATAACGGGACAGAAAATGGAAACTACTATAGTATACTGGGGTTATATAGGGATAACGGAAAGGAAAATGGAAACTACCAAAGTATCTTGGGGCTATGTGAAGAGGTCCGAACTTTTAGCAAGAGGACTTGAACAATTTATCTCGCAGCACTACAAAAACTGCCGCAGACGCAATGCGAGCACCTACCTAACAAACTGTGACAAAAGGCCAATCTGGGAGGCGTGATTGGGAACCTAAATTCAAACTTAATGGAGAATAGCCAGCCCGTGAGACCAGCCGTATATCCCTGCGGCGTATGGACCAGCTCAGGACCCCCAGAACAATGAAATGCCCAGAGCTTCAGCTACATAAATCTCTGCAACACTTCCCGCAGCCACAATCACAATGCGATCCCAGCCTACCCTACCCCTAAAACAAGCCCTGAACTTTCTCCACCATTTCAACGCCCTCCTCCATCCTCTTATAGCGAATACTGCCTCCAGTCTAGACTAGGGTAGGTTTGGGGGCCAGATAAAAATAAAACCACTACTATGGCCTTGTAAGGGTTTTATGAATAGGAATTAGGGGTAACACACATTAAAAGTTATTTTCAAAACTACCCTTGTAGATTGGGGAACATGTTCCCCAGATCCCTGCCTTGCCATTTACTTTAAGAACTCTGTCATAAAGCCTCATATCCTGCGCTCAGGCTTAGGGTTTAGGGTTTAGGATTTAGGGTTCAGGATTTAGGGTTTAGGCTTAGGCTTTAAGATTTCAAGCTCAGGCTTCAGGGTTTCAGAAGTTTGGAGTTTGGGCTCCAGGGTTTGGGGCTTGAGGCAGCTTCGTGTGGGCTCTGAATTTTGGAGTTCATCATACTCACCCTCCCCTTGATGATACTTCCCCCTTCCCTGTCATAATATATATACACATATAATATGTAGATATTCCCCCTAGTGCATAATGGTACCATATTGGGGGTAGAGTTATCCTAGTGGCTGAACCCCCCCCCAAAAAAATCTACACTTTCTATTCTAATGGGAATAAAAGAACCCCCAACGTGTAAAGTGTACCTACCCAGCCCTAAACCCTAAACCCCAAGCCCCAAACCCTAAACCCTACCTAAACTGCAGTTACCCAGCTACTATGTTATAGTTAAGGGTCAGGAAGGGATTACATGCGCCAAGGTTGGGCCACATTGCCGTCAGCTTGGGGAGCCGAACCGACCGGGCTTGGGGTTTGGGTTTAAAGGCTTGGGGTTTAGGGTTTAGGGCTTCAGGTTAAGGGTTAAGGGTTCAGGGTTTAGAGTTAAGGGTTCAGGGTTTAGGGTTTAGGGTTCAGGGTTTAGGATTTGGAGATTCGGGTAGACAAAGGTTGCGTCGAAGTTAGATGAACACGCCTAGAGCACACACACCCCAAAACCCAACGACCTCAACTCAATCCTATTTACTGTTTCTTAGTAGGAAATAATGGAAAATAGTCCGTATATAATCAATATAATGTATTCCCATCTTCCCTACTAACCCTAAACCCCATAATACATAATCCCATATTCCCCACTGGGAAGCAGTAAGCCTAAAGCCCACCCAAGGTCCTCAGGGTTTAGTTTCAGCGCTTGCGGGCTTCCACACAGCAAAAGTTTCAGGCTTGCACCGCTAGGGTTGTACCGTGGTTTAGTGTTTAGGGTTTAGGGGGGGGCATATGTGAAAACCTTGTAGGGCTACGACCTTGGGGGTACAAATCCAGAAACCCTTGAACACAGGCTGCACAACTTACGTGCTTTTGCCTTGCACACCTACTTTGTTAACCTTCACGTACTGGTTCTCAGTAGGGAATACGGGAATATGTTGTAGGGTTCAGGGTTTAGGGTTAGTAGGGAATATGGCAAGATATTCTATCGTGATCATATTTCCTTATTCCGTACTAAGAAGCAGTAGCCTTAAGCCATGAAGCAACCAGAATACGCGCTACCAGGAGGACTCTTGCATCTTGATCCCCGTATACTGTTCCTCGAAAAGAGTAAGCCTAAGTCGATACGCCACATAGATTGGAAGGCCCCCTGTCGGAGGATTTATCGGAGAGGTTTTCTGGGCAACATGCGGGCGGCCACAAGACGTCCACGCATGCCTGCATGCAAGAGAGTGGCGCGAGGAGCTTCTTCTCTGCCAGAGCACCAACAATTTCGCCCACGCACACGAACGGGAGCGGCGAGCCTGCAGGATCGAAGAAGGTCCCGGACCGGCTTGGAGTCCCTTGCTGAGTCACACTCTCCTCGGAAAGATTGCTCACTGCGCCGGCAACAGCTTTCGTCCTGCTCCAGCAACCGGTAGTCTTGAAGAAAAAGACTCAGATCCGGGGCCAGTGCGAAGCTAGTGCACTCCTTGACGGTGATGACGGTATCAAAGGTGCTCCCCAACTGAACCATGGTTTTGCACGTCGCAAGCTTCGGTAAAATGCCCGATTCTTGCCGGCCTTAGCCCAGCTGCAAGGAGATTAGCCAAAAGGCTGACGGTGTTGGCAGCTTCACTGGTACGATCTACAGAATTCCGCTTGCATAACAGCTGGTCCTGCCAAGCTGAAGAATCGTTTACACTCTACATTATTAGTCAAGACAATTATGTTCGATCAAATCCATCTTGCTGCGCCACGCAGCCACGTTGCAATGATAAATATTCACTTGCACATTCGCACTGAAGCGACCAACTTCTCGGCCCAATAAATGACCTCAGGTACAAATCTCAGCGCACAATCAACCCTTGCACTCGTGTTGACCATGTCCATTGCCAACCAAGAAACCACATGCACTCAGCCAAGCCTCTTGTCATCTGGTTGCGAGCAAATCGTGCGCAGCCTGAGCTACAAATGCGTGGCAGTCATACTGCATCAAGCAATGCACAGGTTGCCGTTCCTCATCACACAAGCCGATCAAACTGCGCAAGTACATGTCATCATGTTGGTCAAATTGGGTTCTTTTCCCGGCCATTGCGCGAACATGTTCCAAGCCCGGCGTGCTGGAGGATTTGCTCGTGTCCGTGTTGGCTCTGAGACTGACTCTACTCTGCTCTATCACCTATACTTAAGACCTAGCTCACCCACTCCTCAATGCAGCACGCCAAGCTAATCAACATGTAAAACACTTTGGCAGTCAGGCAGTCAGCCACTGCCCTGGGCGGAGCCTCAGATAAGACAGCGCAGATGCAGAAGAACTTCATCTCGCAATCATGCGTGCAACGGCTCCCTGCTGCCCAAGTCTCCACTCGCAGCTTCTGTCTGCGCCTCGTCCTCTGCCTGGCCAGTATGGAGCAGCTCATTCAGCAACTCATCCTTGGCTATGTCAGTCTATGTCGTGGTCCATGCTGCTTGCTGCTTTCACTTGTGCCGGCCCAGGTATGCAATCTTATTGCGCACAAGACACGGCCATGAGGTCTAGCGAAGGCTGCCGCAGGACGCGGTTGGTGGCGCCGTTGCGCAGCGGCCTTCTGTAGTGGTGGTGAGGAACCTCAGCTGGCTGATATTCAACGCAACAGTGAAGATTCAAGCTTCTGCTTCCACACGCAGACTGGTTTACAAAACTGCACACCCAGGCGCATTCCCCATTGACTCCTCCTGCTCTGGATGGCTTCCGCGCTGCTCCTGCCGAAAATGCGTTTCTACTGTTTCTACTTCACGTGTGCATGTCCCACTTAAGCAACTTAAGCATTGCTGCAGCCGTGTGGTTACGCAACAAATCGACAACACAAATGACTGGCCTACAACAGCTTCCCTTGCAAGCCCCCTCAAATCCTCCAGAACTAGCGGTCGCATCAATCTACTAAGAAGTGGCAACAGCTGGGCGCTACACGAGTAACTTCTCTACAGCAGCTCCTGCCCCATCTCGACACTGGGGTTGCACGAGGGCGCCGCCTTGCGCCGCTTTGCTGGCGGTGCTAGTGGCCAGCCAGGCGGCGGCGTTTCCGGCGTTGGCACAGGCGGTGGCGGTGGTGGTGTCGTTGGGGTAGTCTCGGGCATTGGTGTGAATGTGGGCAGGTGGGCCCAGAGTGCCAGCTTCATCAACATCAGGGGCCCGGTTTGCACTATCCAAACTTCTACGCTGTTCACACACGTCGCGTGAGGCTTCACGTGGAATCCCAGTTGCGCTGGTGATGCAGCTGGGAGTTGGGCGTCGTGTGCCGGCGAGTCTGGTCTTAACTAATATGCTTAACAATTCACTGTAGGCCTGTGTAGCCCTTATGCCAAGCCGGCCCATGCCGGCAGGCCTTAAAAACACTGGTACTGAAGTCGGAATATTCATTGTTAAGGCGCGGGGGGATTAGGGTTGAGGGTGCTAGGGGAAGGGGATGAGCTTTGGGCAATGCTTGATGCACGCTCTACTGGAAATTAGTTCTTCAAAGTCTCCGTGAACCGCTTCGGTATTTTCTTCATGTGTTCCTCCTCCCAACCCTAGGGGTCCAGTTACCTATAGTTACATTGCCCAGGAACCTACTGTTCAAGTAACGGGGAGCCCTACGGCAAGAGTCCGCATTCTGTAACGCCTAACCGGGAGCCGCGAAGCCCTAAGCTCCTAGCACACAAAACCCTAAATCCTGAAGACCTAGAATCCCCAACTCTAAGCCCAGACCCAAAATTCCTAAAGCCATAAAATCCTTAACCCTTAACCCCAAAACCGTAAACCCCAAAGCCACCGAACCCGAACCCTGACACCTGTAAATCCTCAAAATCTGAACCCTGAACACCAAAGCTTTAAAACCCCCACCACCCTAAAGCCCTAAGCCCTACGCCCTACAATCCTAAATCCCCAAGTTCCAAAACCCAAAAAGCCCTAAAGCCCTAAAACCCTAAAGCCCTAAAGCCCTGAAACCCTAATACCCTAAGCCCTTCACACCGAAACCCAAAACCTAAACCCTGAAGCCCGAAAAATCCGAAACCCAACGGACCCCACTTAAGTGCTGCTCAAGGCGGGACTGCGGGTTTAGGGTTTGGGGTTGTCAGGGAAATGGGATAATTTTCCTAAGCAACAGTTTCCCTATGCATCTCCGATCCCGTGTTCCATGTCATGTACCATTTGGTTTCTATTTGATTCTGCCATACAAGGCCTAAACACGCCCAAAACTTAGACCCTAAGCAGCCCTAAACCCTAAATCCAAATCCTATAACCCGTTGGTTGCCATGTCATCCCCCATTTGCTTGTCCATGTGATTCTCCATGCCTCACTATCTCTAAAGCCTACACCCCTGAATCCTGAACCCTGCAAGCCTAACCCCAACACGCTAAGCCCCGCACCCCAAATCCTAGACTGCTTGTAGCCCCTACATAATCCCTACATAACCTTACATACCCTCTATAAGCACCTGTAAAGAGACCCCGCACAGTCAGTAAGCCTAACACCTGAACCCTAAGCCCCAAACCTCAAATCACAAACCCTAGACCCTGAACCATTCAAAGGCCATGAACCTTAAACCCCAGACCCTGAACCCTGAACCTTAAAGCCTAGACCTTAAGCCCCCTAAACCTTATGAACCCTAGACCTTAAACTTAAACCTTAGGAGGGCCCCCCACCCTGTAATAGTTCTATAATGAGAATATAAGAGGACCCTAATATAATCCCTTTTATCCCTGGTAGTCACTATTACTGGGTGGGGGGTCCCTAATCCTAAACCCCTAAACCCTAAACCCCTTAACCCCTTAAACCTTATAGTCACTATTGCTGGGTGGGGGTCCACCTAACTCAAACCACCCAAAACCCTGTGGGTTTGCCACAGCAGGGCAAAGGCTTTGCCTGGCCAGGTGGGCAGCGCTGGTTCCATTCCTTGCATGGGTGTAAGGGTTTGGGTTTTAGGTTGTAAGGGTTTAGGGTATAAGGGTTTAGGGTTTAAGGGTTTAAGGGTTTAGGGTTTAGGGTTTAAGGGTTTAGGGTTCAAGGGTTTGGATTTCAGGGATTGCGGTTTAGGATTCAGGGTTTACAGAGGTTTAGGATCATGGGAACGACTTTGTTATCTAGGGTTTAGGGCTCAGGGGTTAGGGATCATGTAATTTTTAAGATTTAAGAAGTACGGTGAATTTGAACAATTGCCACAAGTCTTTGGGGTAAGAATCTATAAGCCCTAAACCCTAAACCCTATAGGCCTAATGGCAAATATGATCCCGGCTCTCGGTTTGCCAGCCCTCCCCACCCATGGTACCCATTAGGAGGACCCCCCCACCCTGTAATAGTGGTATAATAGGAATATAAGAGGACTCTAATATAATCCTTGTTATCCATAATAGTCACTATTACTGGGTGGGAGGTCCACCTAAGGTATCCACCCCAACCCCCTGCCCCAATGCTTCAAAAGGGTCAAATGGAGTTTTCCCAAAATTAGGGGTACCTTTTTGGGGGTCCCCATATTCAGGATTACAATATTTGGGGGTCCATATTGGCGTCCCCTTGTTTTGGGAAACTACCAAATGTCACACAGACGGTGCCTCTCGAGGTCACCATCCTGTAACTGCCGTCGTTCTTGAAGCCTCAACGCTCGTAACTGTCGTCGCCTTTAGCACCTCATGATTTCGCAGCGTCTCACAAGTACCGACAGTCACATGGATCGGGGTGGTGCTCATCGCGGTCCTCGCAACTCTCACCGCTCTTGATGCCTGATACCGTGGTCGCATTTACAATTTAGTCACAGGGATCGGCATGGTCCTCATCTTATATAATTTCTGTAAAAAAAATCAATCCCTGTAAACCTTCTTGAAATCTTCTATGAACTGCTTTGAAGCGCTATAAACGGTAAAAAACCCATCGATACACCTTTCATAAGCCGAATGTAAACCTGTAAACCACAAGACCCAAAGCATAGGCCGCAGGACCACAGGGGTGTGGGGTAATAGGTTATACACACTTTACAAACACTGTAAACCTCTGTAAACCTTCATTGAAACTGCAAGTCCCAGACCACAGGCCACAGGACCACAGGGGGGGGGGGGGAGGGGGTAATAGTTTAATAACTTATTGCCACAAAGATGGCCAACACAGAAGGGGTGGATGTTCAGTTGGGTTTTCCAAACCCAAAAACCACCAGCCGTACCGTAGGATGGGGGGAACCAATGGGGGGGGTGAGGGGGGGGGCGCCGCGCCCGGATCATGTACATATATATATATATATAGGCTTCGGGGTTCAGAATTCTTGTCTATCGTGCAGGTTGACTGCTTCCGAGGGTGCAGGGCTTGTGGTTGGCTGAGGGTCTTTCGGGGGCTTGGAGGCTTGTAATCCCCTTTATGACCCCCTTTAAGGAGTACACTATAGCTTATGCGAATACCATAAACCAGAGACGACTGAAAGGTCAGGCATGGAAGCAAAAGCCGCGGATAGGCTGATATCTAGTAAGGGCCTGTAGTAGAGGCACTTCCCCAGTTTAGGCGGTTCAGGGTTTAGGCTAGTACGGGCCCTGAAGTACATAGAGGGAACTGTATATACAAATTAGGTAGATGGGACTCTTAGTCCAAGGGCCCATACCAGTCCATGGCTTTAACCTTGGAACATAGGCCATAAAAAAAGCCGCAGGCAGACTACTGCTTCTCACCCTAAAGCCTAAACCCGGAACCTAACGCCCTGATCCGCAACCTCATGCCAAGGGTCGAAGTGTAAATCCACCAAACATTTGGCTTCCTGCCTTAAGTCCTAAGCCCCTGCGCCATCAACCAGAAGCCCATAATGCGAGGCTGAAATTTCTAAGCTTCGGAAGCCGCAACCAAAGACGAGAGGATCGAGAGACCAGAGAACTAGGGCATCAGGGGAGCAAAGGACCAGGGAACCAGAGGACCAGGGGTTCTGAGCTACACCTAAGGAAGCCAGACCTAACTGAACCACACCCTGATGGGAAAAACCCTGCCCTAAACCCCAAACCCGAGGCGCTAAGCCCCAAACCCCTAAACCTCAAACCCCTACACTCCCGTAAACTCTAGCTCCCTAAACCCTGAACCGAAAAAAGCCAGTAGCCTTCGACCCGAGAGGCTGCAACGGCGCCAGAATCAACTATGCCGCTGACCGTCAAGACTCCGGTGTCAGCCTTCTTGAGGAAAGTTCAGGGCGTCAGGTTTTTAGGCTTCAAAGTACAGGTGTTAGGGATGTTGCTTGGGCTGAGGGGTTGGGGATGTAGGGTCTTGGATTGAGGATTTCGGATTAAGGGCTGAGATTCTAAACCCTAAACCCTAGTTCACTTAAAGTTGTAGGTTCCAGCTAAGGGCGCCAAGCTTTGAGTTGCTACCCCGCGACTTAATAACAACACTTCTCGCTATGTGAGGGTCCCTCCCTCTCCCTCTCTCTCTCTCTCTCTCTCTCTCTCTCTCTCTCTACCTATCTATCGATCTTTCTATTCCCAACATACCAATACCACGATGGGTGGGTGGGAGGCCAACCCCAAGGTAGGAGTCTTACATGAGCATGCGAGATGCACGGCAAGCTACAACAAGCTTGGTCGGCTAATGAGATCTGTCATGCCTACTCCCCAAACCCTGAACCCTTTGCGACAACTGCCGCAGATTGCGTCTATCAGGCTTGAAAACTTTTGCGTGCGTTTCGAAGCAAGTGTACCAGAAACATGTTTGCTCGTGGATATCCGGATGCTACAAGCTTTTGGATATGCAAATCTAAAGCGGTCCAATTCGGAGGTTGAACACATCCATTCGTTGATCACCTCTTCCAGTGCAACCGTGGAGGCCTATGCTTCCTCGCTCGCAGGCCACTCCTTGAACTCAAAAAAATCTGCCTGCATGGTAGAAAATTATACTAGTCTAAACTCCTAGTATCCCCCTTAATACCCCTATTAAAGTGCACTCTGTATTCTCCTATATAACCCCTTTGAAGGAATTAAAACTATAGACAGCGTTCTTGACGGCCCCACCCTGGCCCCGATCCTCACAGCTCAAACACAGGTCACAGCTGAGGACATTCAGAACGAGGGGTGCGACGCCAGCAGATAACAAGCATGTTTATATTGCACATTGGGTTGTGGCTTCCTTGAAGGGAAACACGTTTGCCCCTAATAGTAAACAACTGGCCCTAATGGTTGACATCTGCCCCATCCCTGATGTTAAATACTTTTACAGGAACCCACATCTCTTAAGGAGCATATTCAATATGAAGTGACGGGGGCTGTTCAAGAATGAGGCTAATGAAATCTATAACCATGATGTGCAAGCCAGAGCAAGACCCTCCGCCCGATAAAGTACATTCACCCTTCATATGGTAGTTTCGCAAAATAAGGGGACCCCAATATAGACCCCAATATATTATAATCCTTATTATGGGGACCCCCAAAAAGGTACCCATAATTTTGGGAAACCCCCATATCATGGAGCAAGATTCGGAATGATTATCCAGGGTCTGGTGGCTTTATAGTCCCCCTTAAGTAGGTAGAATATGGCTTCTTCAGGGGGACCCTAAACTACCCTAAACCCTACATAAGGGGGACTATAATATTACAGAAGAGGAGGCTGCGTGGCTCTGAACTTATTACGGTCAAAGGTACTAGTTGTGCTCAGCATTCCCTTGCGACTCGGGCATGTTGGAATTTGCCTTAGACACCGGCCTACGGTGGGGGAAACCCAAATAAGGACCTAGCATCCTGGGAACCCCAACATGGAAACCTGCACAATACAACTTGAGCGAAAATGCCCCATGTGAGAGATTTTACAAGCTATTCCTTCGTAATCCTGACAGCGATCCGTGCAACACTTTTGGAATCCCTCCGAAGCTATGCGTAGCCATTTTGGGTTTCAGAATTCAGGGCTCCATGAAAGAGTCCAGACGTGGGTACCCTGAATAATTACCAATGTCCTTTCGTGGTTATCACAGGGAATCTAACCGACATACTGTTGATGATTTAAGCCCATATAGCAATTCTACAAACTGGGGACGTCTTCGGTTTAGGGTTTAGAGCTATAGTCCCCTTTAAGTGGATAGAATATGGTTTTGGGTATACTCTAGTAAGATCCCCATATACCCATATTCTATCCACTTCAGACTAGAAGGGTAGGCTACCCCAAAGCCCACCAAGAAGGGACCCACATTGTTCAGACATGCCCACTTTTCCAGGAGTGGAATTACATTTACCGTAACCCTGAACACTGAGCCACTCGATTTCGAATCCCTGCCCTCAAACGCGATGCAGGGTTTGGGGTTGAGGGTGGAAACCTCAGTTTTCTTAATCATCGCGCGGCAGCTCAAAAGTGTCTCCGAAGTAAAAGTTTATGTATGCCATCTAAATACCCCCATGTTCAGCGTTGAGGGTTTAGGGGCAGAGGTTTCCGGTGGAGGGTAGGGCGAGCCACAGTTCTTTCCAATAAAGTGGGGGGGAAGTTAGGGGAAGGTAGCACAGCGGGCCCTAAACCCTAAACCCTGGTTAGGGATCCCATACGTGCACCATAACCCTGAGAGCAGCCCCCGGCCCCGTATGGCGAGGTATAAGTGCAATGAGAACCTTACCCTTCACTCTGAAGCCCAGACCCTAAACTGTTTAGGGTTTAGGGCATTTAGACACTGGACCTTGAATCCTTAACCTCACATGCTACACCCTAAGGTGGCTCCTTAACACCCTGCAGGGACTAAGCTATACCAATTGTTCAGGGTATAGGGTACTGCGGGTCATGCAGGGTTTAGACTATCAACAATACATTCACACTGTTTGAAGTTTGAAGCCCCTGGCCCTAAACCCTAGACCCCGGACCCTAGACCCTACACACTAAACCCCCCTATAAATCCCCCCTAAACCCCCTAATCACCCCAAACCCCATAGGCCTTTGAAAACTCGAGACCGCTTTGGCCATTTATCTTCCTGATCTGCACATGGTAAGTGTCCGCTTTCCTCAGCTGCCACCCGATTGGGGTTTAGGATCTACATGTTAGGGGTTGAAGCGGTTTAGGGTTTAGGGTTTAGGGTTTACGGGTTTCGGGTTTTAATGGTTAGGGGTTAGGGTTGAGGGGGTTTAGGGTTGAAGGTTTGAGGGCTTAGGGTTTAAGGTTTGGGGTCTAGGGGCTTCGGGGGGTTTAGGGGCTTTACGGGTTTTATGGTTTAGGGCAGGATTTTGAAGGGTTTAGGGTCAGGGCCAAGGGCCTATACCCCAAGGGGCTTGGGAGTGTATAGGTTGAAGGGTTAGGCGCTCAGGGCCGCGTTCAATAACACAGCAAATTCATGGGTATTCAAAAATCAGGGACCTCTTGCTGGGTTCTCCAAGACATTGCAATTGCTGGAAACTTCCACATCAATGAAGCAATGTAGTGGCGTAGCGTGGGATGGTATGTATGCAAGTTCAGGAAGATTTTTATGTATGTCTCGCAGAATGTACATAATGGAATGTATATAGGGACATACGAAGTTACGTGGTGAGGGCTTAGGTACGGAGAGGAGGCCATTGCTTGGGACCCAGCTGTGCATCCTCCACCGATTGGACCCAGGAAGATACTGATCCTGTGTCCGGGCAGAGTCGGCCGGGAAGTGGTCCATCATAGTCCTCCACACCACCACTGCTGGCAATACAGTCTGTATTTCGGCGGATCTCCTCCGGGCTTGCCATGCCATAAACCTCAGGTGTCGGCAACACACTCAAAGCTGCTGTCGAAGCCCACAGTGGGCTTCAGTGCTTGCGGTGCAAATGCAGAACCATCTGGCTAATGGAAATTTCTCCGCGGAGTATCATAATCTTTAGTACGAAGGTGGTGCGTCCTTGCTCGGGATTATCTACGGGTTGTGTAGGGCTACATTGTCGGTCACCGTTGGAGGGTTTGGGCCTTCTGCGAAGATAGGTCAAGGCAATCGCTGGCATGCGCTTTCTGGAGGGGGTATTGGGCTGGCTGCAGGTTCTTCTTAAAAAGTGAGGGTCAGTGTAAAGCTGTTTGCATGCTCTACATTTGAGCATAGGAAGGAACAAATCTTTTCCTGGAGGTATAGAGTGAAACAGAAGCGGTTCCAGAAAGAAGCGATGAACACGGAGAACCCGTTTTTGTCAGTTGTCGGCACGAACTTTTTGACTCCTTCTTCACTGCTGCCCCTAAGCCCGGAACCCTAACTCCACACCCCAGACCTTACCATAGGCCATAGACCCCAACCCTAAGCCCTAAACCCAAACCCTAGACCCAAAAGTCTTACAGCATCCTCTTCTGTCTGCACATACAGTCATGACCCCACCATCCGTCCGGCATAAGCCCACTAAAGGATAGAAGACTAACAAGTGGCTTGCTGCTATAGCCCCTGTATCTGCAGTGCCATCCGGGTTCGGGTTTAGGGTTTAGGGTCTTAGAAACCCTAAACCCTCAATCCCTGTCCGTTACAAAGTGAAGGGTTAGGGGTTTAGCATGTAGGGATCAAGGTTAGGGGTTTAAGCTTTAAGGTTTACAGTTTAGGGTTAATGTTGACTCCACGTAAAGGACCCCCCTTTGTAAACTCCCTCCGCCGGAAGACACATATAACAAGACCTACACTTATGAGATCCCGAAAGTTGAACTGGCAAGGACGTCAATTAGATGTCCATCACCTCTAAGTAGTTTTTCAAACCTACAGCTTCGGCATTATGATTTCGAGGCTCCCCCAGAATGGAGATACATCAATCGTGGAGGGTGGGGGGGGGGGGTAATAATGCGAAACTAGCATTCACAGGTTAGAATCTAGGTTAAGGGTTAAGGGTGCGGAGAAAGTGATGCTTGTTGGAGTGCTGTGCTTCTTGACTGGAGGATACAAGCGGGACCCAAGAATTCAAATCAAACTATGCACAGCCACCTGGTTCATGACCAGTTATATGGTAGCTTCCCCCAACAGGGCCCCAGCCCTATAAAGCATCCATTTGCTGCAGTCTTCAGTGCATTCCTATGTCGTATCCAAAACCTCCACACCTTACCAAGGGCATATAGGGGCTATGTGGAGGTCATATAGGGTTTATATGGGCTGTATAGGTGTTATATAGGTGTTAGCTTTCATATGGGTTTATATAGAGGTTGTATAAGCTCTATATAAAGGTTATATGGGGCCTATATGTGTTGTAGTAACCCTAGACCCTAAACCCTAAACCCGGTATAGGGGGTTACTTAGCGGAACCTATCCCTCATCTTTTGAAATACCTAAAGACCGGAACTCATCCTTGATGGATGCGCTTTGGTTCGATGCAAAACCCGATAATAGGATCCTTCTCCTTGAAGGCCCATGAACTTAGGTTTAGGGTTTAGGGTTTAGGGTTGAGGGTTTGAGGGTTTAGGGTTTAGGGTTTAGGGTTGCTCCTAACTGGGCGTATAACCCTACTTGTACTCCCCCTAACTGGACTTTTGTAGGTGACCCCGACTATAAGTAAGGCTATAAAAGCAGTTCTTAAGTCCCGTGAACCTTCAAGTATAATCCCTTTGAAGAATCATTATGCCATGTGCGACCGCGGTACACCTTCTTGCTGGCCTCAGTTTCAACTGGGGTTAGGATTTAAAGGTCTTAGGGTTTAGGGTAGAGCCTACGGTCTGAGTTAGGTGTATGGACCATACACGGCAAGTTCTTTAGTAGGTAAAACTGTAAACACCCCAACATGGAAGTCCGAAAAGCGTTCCATTCAAAATCCCAGGATCATTAAACCCCTCACACTTCACTCCCCAAAATACTACATATTCCCAATAGTCTACTCCACACTCCCATAATGCTGCATATTCCCAATAATAGAGTCTTGCATTATAGTCTTCAAAAATATATTGTAACAGGGGATACTAGGAGTCATGGGGAGGGAGAGGTTGAATGATTGCATGAAAGGATCTGATTCCTGATAGGGTAACTGCTAAAAGTTCTACCTCTCTCTCTCTCCCTCTCATTTTGGATTGATTTCATGGCCGGGCCGCAAGTACAAGTAGTCCCTCCATGCTAATATTTAACACCCCGCCCTACCCTGATGTTGAATCTTCCCCAAGAAGAGCCTGTATTGTGAGGGACATATTCACTATGAGGGGTGGGGGTGTTCAGTATTAGTATGCCTATGTCTGAATGAAAGTAACACACATCGAGAATGATCCAGGCCTAGGGTGCAGTGACTGGAGTAGAAGATTCAGCTCGGTGCACCTAGATGTGGGCGGGGGGGCTCCATCAGTAGGATGCTCCAAATAGACCCACAAAACATTCGAGCTCCTGGCTATAAAAAGCACTCTCAAAAAGAGATGCTACAGCATTTGTTGAGGGCCTTTGGCGCTAGACTACTTGGAGAATCACGGGCAATCATCTGTGGACTGTCTCAGAATCACGAAGTTTGAATGATCCAAACCCTGAAAGTTGCATCAGATCTGCTTTAGTCGAATATTGATCCGGCATTCCTGGGTAGGAGATACAGAACCCGCACAACAATTTAATGCTGTGTTGCTATTAGGATTAAAAGCCCCAAAAATATTTTGGAGGCCCCTATAGAAATGGATTGATAGCCCCCCTTAAGTAGATAGAATATGCCTTTGGGTATATTATAATAAGATCCTCATGTATCCCATATTCTAGCTACTTAAGGGGGGACTATAAACCCTAAACCCTACACCCTAAATAGTAGTTTCCATTTTCTTTTCTTTCCATTATCCCTATATAACCCTATATAACCCTATGTAACCCTATATGACCCTAAACCCTAAAAGGCCTGCTTCTTCGTCAGCGGTGACATCGAGGCTGGGCTCGACTTCACTACTCCCCAGCCCCCAACATTAAAGATCCCCCCCACCATTAATGGGGTACATAAGGTTTAAGGTTAAGGGTTTACGGTCTAAGGTTAAGGGTTTAGGGTTTAAGGTTAAGGGTTTAGGATCTAGGG
>CAJNIZ010006147.1:84833-117427 GCA_905231905.1 Symbiodinium pilosum
TTAGACAATGGCTCATATGGGAAGCAATCTGCGGCAGTTGAAACAATGACTTTGAAGTCGAAAATCTTAAATCCATCGGTTTTTGGATGTTCTGCTTCCATTTCGGGGTCGTTGCTTCGGAGCCGGGTTCACGTTTAGAGCTTATAAATGTTTAGAAATTACAGATTTAGGGTTTAAAAGCGCTTAGGGCTTCAAGTATCAAGGTTAGGGTTTTCCTAAACCCTAAACCCTGAACCCTAGAGTTTAGGGTTTAGGGTTTAGGGTTTAGGGTTTAGGGTTTAGGCGGCTATCCCAGACTTGGAAAGACAGATTTGGAGGGACTTGAAGGGGTTGTGGGCTTAGGGGTCCTTTCAGAGCAGTTCGGAGGAATGTACAACATTGGTGTTACATAGTGATTTCGAGGATTTAGGGGTCGGAATGGTGGAATCGCGGAATGGAAGAAAATATGTGAACTTGAAATGGAAGCTGGACTTATACGTGGGTTTTCATCGGGGCTGTAATGCAGGGGCCTAAATGATTAGAAGAGTGTTTTGGTGTATATTCTACTATATCTGTATTTGTGTATGTAACGCTTGCTGGCCAACCTTGATGGTAATCTTCTAGGCTTCTACAGTACGCATTAGCTGGATGATTTGCTTGCTGGCTTGGATCCAGTGCTGGGTTGAAGCGATGAGCAAGCTGCTTTCTACCTAGGGTGGCCTGTTCAAAACTTTTCTGCAAACTAGAACTGTAGTATAAGGGCCAACAGGTTGTAAACTTGTTAGCTAGCAGTGGAACCAGAGCTTTTAAGTACTTTTGCATTGGGATTATGGGGTGCCGAATAAAAACCCTAAACCCTAAACCCCTAAACCTCCATGTAGGCCGGAAGTTGGCAGGATTCTACTCAGAAGGTCCGCCAAGAAATGGAAAGCCCCGACCCCAAAGCTTGATGAGGATTATTTGGAAACAGCAGGTTTTGGGGTTTAGGGTTTAGGGTTTACTGTCGTCACCAGCTGTACGATTCGGGGGGGTTGGCTCCCAAGTTGTGCTCTTCCACACCCCGGAGCCTCAGCACCATAAACCCCTAATCCTATGCTCCAACACCCCTACCTCCCCGAATCCAACACCAGGTAGGAACGCCCCATGGACAATAAGAACAGTTGGGTTAGCCTGGAGAGGCTGAGGAAAGTTGAGGGTTTAGGGGCCATGTAGAAGCCTAAATAAAAGCCAATATCTCTTTGTAAAACCCTAACCCTTAAACCCTAAACCCTAAACCGTAAACCCTAAACCCTAGCCCCCACAGTGATGTGGTGTTGGGTCTCGGAATTTGGCACTGACTGAGGTACTTAGGCGTGGAAACATATTTACAAGTAGGCTTAATACCTAGACTAACTTTAAACCCTAAACCCAAATCTAAGTCAGAACTACACGCCAATTATGTAGAACAATTGCAGAATGCACCACTTTCTGGGGTTTAAGGCCAATATTTCGCCTACTGTTGAACTCCAGGGATAGCTACCCAGATGACAACACCACCTTTCGCTACACAGGAAGCTGTAAGCAGGTGAAAACTGAGAACCTTAAGTTAAGCCTGAGCTAGGGACCCCAACAACCCTAACAACATTTACTTCATGTGGGGTATGTAAGATGAAGGGGGGTGGTCCATAATGACTCATGCTTTCCCAGAAATATTCACATAAACAATCCACATTTGCCTGTCCGTTGGGCCTCCCGGAATCCCTGTACTGTAAACCATGTCCCTTCCATTTGATGCTCGATGATGGTGAGATAAACCGCGGACCCAAGCCCCGTCAAGGGCTTAGGGTTCAGGGTTTAGGGTTCAGGGTTTAGGGTTCATGGTTTAGGGTTCAGGGTTTAGGGTTCAGGGTTTTAGGGTTTAGGGTTTAGGGTTCAGGGTTTAGGGTTCATGCCGTCATCCGGCCTTGACCTCTTCATCAGAGGCGCAGCAACAGTACATGGGGGGAGGCCTGGCAATACGAAGGCTTGCCTAGGATCCTACGCAACCCCCCACCCTAACCAACCTCAATCCGCAAAGAATATGATTGTGGTTTAGGGTTTATAGGGTTTAGGGTTATAAGGGTTTAGGTTAAAGAGCACCCAAATAAGACTTATCTGAACCCTTTTTGGATCCTGGTTGGGATAAGGTGTGTCAGGGTGGGGATGGTAGAGACTCCCGTGAGTTTGAGTCTAGAGCATGCAATAGGAGTTTCACAAATAGCCGGCCATTGGGTACACTTTAACCTCATCCCTAAATTCCAAACCCTAAACCCTAAATCCAAAACCCTACTCCCTAAATCCTAAACTCTAAACCTTTGTTGTGGGCTTAGAGCTTCTCAAAATGCCGGGCCCATGGTCACCCTGGGCAGGAATGATTTTTACAAAGGGATTACAGACGTTGCTATTTGAAGGGTTTAGGGTTTAGGGTTTCAGGATATTTTGAGACACTGTAACACGAAAGCCACACCCATCTCGTGCAGAAACGGTTGTCAACGCTCGATGAAGGAAGGGCTGGGAACCCAATTAAGTAGGTATGTCTGTATACAGTCTGTATACACACATAACACAAGTATATACATGTACGTATATATATATATACATATCTGTCACACATACTTGTCATGTATATGTGTTTGCGTGTGAACCGTATGCATACTTTTCAGCACGACCGCTGTCGAGTTCTTAAGAAGGACCTCATGGATCCCTGAATCCTGAACCCTGAGCCCAATGTACGGGACCCGCTGAAGCTGGCTCCTCTCTAGAGTATTTAGAGAAGGTTTAGCGTGTAGGGCTTAGGTTTAGGGTTTCCATTACTTCTGCTGTTATTGTATCCATCTGGGCTCGGGACCCTAAACTATTGAGTTCCCTACTCGCCCGGCCCCCCAACCTTTTCTACCCTCCCCTCAGGTTACCCCTTAGGTAGGCTCATTCAAAATCATCCCTATAAGGCTTACTACTTGGGATCCAAACGGAGCTAGTACAAGGTGGCGGATAGGGAACACACAATAAGCCCCAGGCATCCCACCCCGCAACCCTGAAGCCATGGGTTTAGGGTTTACGGTGTAGGAGATCTACTTGGGGTAAGTTGCACCTGGTTTCCCCAGCCCTAGCTTATAGCTCCAACAGCGCGGCTCCACAGATGTAGGGTACTGTAGAGGCCTAAGGAACGGATTAAGGTTTGAACCTACATTCTACTATACCTACAAAGGGACATGTGGGAATGATAACGAAAAATATACACTAGTGCAGGGCCAGGTAATGTAGTGGCCTAAATGAGCCATAGTCTAAACTCCTAGTATCCCCCTTAATAACCCCTATAGTAGTCCCCTATATACTCCCCTGTATATCCCCCTTTAAGGAGTTTAGACTATGGCTCAAATGATGAGAAAAGGCTTTGAGAGGACAGTAGGTCAAGGCCGGCCAACCAGCCTACGCAAGGCACTTCTGGAAGATTTTAGGTTTAGGGTTTAGGGTTTAGGGTTTAGTGGTTTAGGGTTTAGGGTTTAGGGAAGATTTTACCAGGGCGGGAGTTCCAGGTGCTACTGTATTGCGGGTTTTCAGCAAACGGGAAGATGGGAAGGCAGGAGTAGGAGGGGCCACATGAGCTTTAGTCTAAGCTCCCAGTATCCCCCTTAATAACCGCTGGAATATTCCCCTGTACAATCCCTTATGTAATCCCGTTTAGGAGTTTAGACCTTAAACTAAAAACCCCTATACAATCCCCTATATAACCCCCTTGAAAGAGTTTACACTATAGCTCACATCACCAGCAGCAGCTAAATTTGTGGTCAGGATCTGGATGGCCCCCCTAAACCCTAAACGTATCTAATATTGGTAATATTGGGGCGGGGGGGCTGAATACTAGAGGGAGGGGCTTAACCTGTCCCATGAGATTGAGGGGAGTTCTTTTGGGCTGTTGGTGTGCCATGCGAGGTCCATTTGTGTGCGATGGCGGTGCTCGATTACATACAACTGTGCGTAAGAAGATAGGATGTGCAATCGCTGGGGGCCTATACAATGAACAGCTCATATTTCACCGTCAACTCTGTTCCTCTGATCCTCCACAAGTGAAACCACAATTAACCCCTCAACCCGCTGTCTTGATATATGTACAGGCATACTCCAAAGTCCAAAATCGTCTCTAAATCTAAGAAGTATGCCACACACACCCCAAACGCACACCCCTTAACCTTAACCGGTACCAAAAAGGAGAATTGAAGGGAATGTTGGGCATACACCCTATCTTATTGTTGGGTTATGCCCCTAGGGTATGACACACCATAGGGACCCGCATGATATGGAATTTAGGGATTATAACTATTGCGTTTAGGGAAATCCCTTTGAATAGAGTTGGGTTCCTTTAAAGTGGTCATAGGGATCTGCACGGATATCTCTACACATATACAAATACCTGTGTCCGAGATCCCTCTTTAGAAGCCCTTACGCATGGTAAGCAATTAGTTTCCCAAAATAGGGGAAATTGAAGATGGATGCCAAAATAGTATAGTCCCTAAACCCTAAACCCCTAAACCCTGGATTATGGACCCTATCATAGTGACTCCCGAAAAGGTACACCTTTGTAGCCTAATCTCGGGAGAGCCCCACATGAGCTACAGTCTAAACTCCTCGTACCCCCCTTAATAACCCCTGTACTAGTCCCCTATACAATCCCTTATAATCCTCTTTAGGAGTTCAGACCCTAAACCCTAGTCCCCCATATAATCCTCTATATAACGCCCTTCAAGGAGTTAAGACCCTAAGCCCTAACCCCTATATAATCCCTTATATAAGGTTTTCTAAGGAGTTTAGATTGAAGCTCACATTCATCTACACCCCACACCCCACACCCTAAACCCTAAACCCTAAACCCCTACACCCCACAGCCCTCGAAGCCTGCACCTCGCTCTCGGCCCACCCGGTCCGGTGGCCCAAGGTAGAGGCACAAAGGGCTGCGAAGTCTCTGCTAACTCTTCGTACCCTAGCCGGGTTTAGGGTTTAGGGTTAGGGCCTAGCCCCTTAACCCTAAACCCAACCCTCAACTCTAAGCTCCAAACCCTGTATCCTATATCCTAAGCCCTAAGCCCTCAACCCTAAACCCCACACCCTATATCCTTCACTCGAAACCCTAAAAATATTTTGAGGCTTTGGAGGCCATGTAAGAATCAGGTTCGACGTTGTTTTTTCTTATGGCCGCCTTGCGCTACCGATGCTTCACGGTAGTATTGGTTGGATTTAGGTTTAGGATTCAGGGTTCGGGCTTTAGGGTTTAGGGCTTGTAGCGATGGGGGCATGTTTGGGGGACCTGTAAAAACCAAATGTTCATGGCTATAAGGGGTTTCAGTGAAGACAAGTTCACACTTAATTTGAAACCTAGCCCTGATTGTTAACCTAAAGCCTAAAGCCTAAAGCCTACACCCTAAACCCTTAACTCTAAACCCCAAACCCTAAAGCCTAAAGCCTAACCCCTAAACCCTAAACCCTAGATCCTAAATGCTAAAGCCTGAAGCCTAAACCCTTAACCCTAAACCCGGTTAATTTGAAACCTAGCTTTGATTGTTATAGGGTTTACACCTGCACAGAGGCCCCGGTTTCACAACACCACAGGTTCGGAGCCATTAGAGGGTTCTAGTGGCCCAGTACCCAAATTAGGGTTTAGGTTTGACGGCTTAGGGGTTTAGGGTTTAGGGCCCCCATAACTTAGGTCAATCCCTAGGGTCCGAACTTTGGGGGTCGGGGTTACTAGAAACCCTCTTCTTAACTGACCCTAAACACGAATCCTTTTCGTGATTCATCTCGACTGGCAAACAAAGATCTCGGGAACCCTATGCAGTTTCAGGGTTTAGGGTTTAAACGGGCATTTTTCTGACCTTTAACATCCCCCTGCCTGAGTTAAGAGGAAACACAAGTTCAAGACCAGGTCAATGATTTTGAGAAACTCTTATTACAAAAGCAAAGCCTTCAAATTGAAAGCTCTGAAGCCCTCACCCCCTAAACTTCTGCATCTATATCCCAAAAGGTCATCCCAAAATCCCTCAATCAGCTGTTGCTCCCCATGAAGCTGTGCCTTTTTGTTAGGACCACCAGAAGTCTCGGGGTCAAGGGGACTTAGGGGGATAAAATACACTAATAATGGAAAATCAAATGAAGAAGGCACTGGAAAGTGACATGGATCCTGGGATCATATAGTGTTTGGGGTTGGAGGCTCAGGGGTATTTAATAAGTGGGATGGCCTGTAGGGGTTACAAGTTTACTACTGTTGATAACCCTAAACCCTAAGCTCTTGGGGTAGATCCTAAACCCTGAGTATACCGTAAGGCCATCATTCCGAAGCCAGGTGGAACCGTGTTGGCTCTCGTGTAGTTTAGGGTTTAGGATGTAAGGTTTACGATTTAGGGTAGTCTTGGTACCGTGGTTGCAGCAGTCATTCTATCATTATAGCACGGCTTCCTGTCATAGTCTTGTTGCTGCCACTACTTGCCTGTCACTACTACGTCATCACTACTACATCTATTTAACTACTACTTCCATATTTCTAGTCTCGGATTCTAATATTACTGGGTGCTGGTCTGCCATCGTGCAGCTTATGAAGCGTAATGAAGCGTTTTCTATGGCAGTCTGTACCATATGCCCAGCTATCAGCTACACATGTAATCTATTTTGGCGACCTAGCGGGACTTACTGTAAGGGGTTCATATAGGCTGTATTAACCACTACTAAACAGCTTGTAACTACCAACGACCTCCAAGCAAGACCCTGAACTGTCACCCTACCCCTATCTTCCGACATACCGGGCGTGATTGGTTCTCTTGACAAGTTTGCGGTTTAATGCGTCGGTGGATTCTTATCCTTGCACCGACACACTAAGCCTGCCGGCTTAGACCTCATGACCCCGCAACTCAAGGCCTCTGTGGATGAACCGCAATTACTGCTCCCCAGACCCAACGCTTTCTTGCTGGAATGACCCCGGGGCTTAGGTACATTGTAAAAAGAAGCTGTTGGGCACTCAGGATTTATGTGGATGCCTTCATGTAGCACCTTTCGAGGGGTCCTAACAGGAATAAACCCTGAACCCGCAAGGCGTCAAGCTGCCACAGTCCTTGAGGTTCCAGACGCGGACCTGCCCGCAGAGGATCAGACTTGAAGAGTTCTATCAAACCACATCAAGGCTCAGGGTGGACTATACGTGATTTTACTAAAAAGAGTTGTCGGCAGTGTGCCTACAGCCGCCAACGCTTTGCTGGAACTCATGGTGGCGGCCAATGCGACGGTGAATCGGAATTTCTTAGAACGGGGGGGGGGCTTTAGGGACCCTGGGGGCATACGGGGCTGATAAGGGAGTCCAGTAGCATAACTTTGAACAAACTCCTACGTCTTGTTTTTCCGGATCACGAGACAGCAACACCGCCCACGCGTTCGTGCTGGCTGGCTAATTCGGCAGCGTGAGCCGGAGGCTCTCACTCACCCCCAAAACAACGTGTAACGTAAACCGGGCGCGTGAACAAAACTGCAGTCGTTTTTAAAGGGGGCTATGTGAGGTTCCATGTTAGAGATAATAAGTCTGGCCCAGCCAATGTCGTCCAATGCGGACGCATGCATTGCTATAACTTTACATGGCGGTTACACCGCTGCTGCCGCCGACCCCCCATCATTGGGCCCCGCTTTGCCGACCAGCCCTTCTAGCACCCACCATGAAGGCGGCCTCAAATTGGTGTACGTTCTTAAACCCTAAGGGTCCAAGTACCCAATAATCATATACTTACTCAAAACCTATACTAAAATTCCTATTACCCACATCCCAAGTACCTAATTATTGGGTACATGGACCCTCAGGGAAAGCTCTCCACGCCATCACTGTTGCTTTTGTGAGTCCTCTACGGAGATGTTGGCCGCTTAAGGCTTGGCTCTTATGGGGTATTTGGAGGGGACTGGGAATTTGCTATCCAATAGTACCTTCACCGAGACCTACTTGTAGGCCCGCTTGCCTACAGTTTATTAGGGCCAGAGGTAAACCCGAAACAGTAAGTCCTCAGGCCCTAGATGGCCTTCAAGGCTTTCAGCTACACTCTCAGACACAAAGCCATACGCCCTAAACCCTGAGCCCTAAAACCTACACCCGAAGCCCTGTACACCTTCCGATTTGGAGCTCTTATGGGCTCTACGTGAATGCAGCTACGAGGTGGTTCCCAATCAACTCGCCCAGCGAGTCGTCTGCAGGAACAAGCATCAGGTGCATGGGTTTTGGGTATTGGTTGTAAGGATTGGTTGGGGTTGGTCTTAGGGTTTAGGGGCAGTAACCACCCGTACCATTATTCTGAGGTATAGTTGAGGTACCCTATACCATAAGTACACAAGGAATCTAGAACCAAAATATTAAAACCCCTATATAAGCTCAGTATGCATGTCACTTTCCATTGTTCTCTTTGATTCTCCGTTTTAGTGGTAGTGTCCCTGAATATCCCTATATGGCGCCTACCAACCTCTATGAAACCCTGAAATCTTAAACCATAACATTGGTAAGTATTCCCTAGGCCTTAAACTCTAAACCCTTAATCCTGCATATCCCCTATAACCCCTTGCAGGAATCATAATGCTCATTATTTGGGCTAAACTTTCTGAGTCTCCCTGCTGTGCCGTCCAACGAGCCACTGGCAAGGAAAATGCCGTTGGCAGCAAAGCTGACGCAGCTCACCTCAGCTTACGAGCCGAAAGTTTAGGGTTTCAGGGTTTAGGGTTTAGGGTTTAGGGTTTCGGGCTACCACTGCCAGTATTACTATTGCTGCAATTGTTACTCCTATTCTTATCTGGTCTATGATCATTAGCGCTATGGCTATGACTACCACTATTATTGTTACTATTAGTATTGGTGTTGGCGATATTATTTTTATGCCTCTTATTGTTTCCGTTATTACTAATTATCGTGAATATGGTGAAAGAAGGGCTCAGGGTTTGGGGTTTAGGGCTGAGGGCCCCCTAAAAGATTCCTTAGCCTCGTGGTACTGTGACTATTATTGCTATTCTTCGTATAACCTTTATTCTTTCCGTGAGTGACACTGTTCTTACAAATATCCACCTCGTCCTCCTCCTAGTGCTGCTATTGCTGCCAACACTACCTCCTATCCACATCGCTGATGTCAGCTGAGGATTCAGGGCTTAGGGTCTAAGGCTTGGGCTCTGAAGATTGGGGTTTGAAGCTTTGGGGTTTTCGATAGGACTTAGGCCTCGGGGTTGAGGGTACAGGGCTTGGGGTTTAGGACTCAGGGTTTAGGAAGTTGAGTCTCTTGGCGGGGGAGGAGTACAAAGGGCGGTATTGCGATATTGAGCTGTAAAACATTATGAGGGGTCACAGAACGTGGCATGCAGTTGCCTTTCGCTGGGGCGGCTGTGATTCATGCTTGCGATTTAGGCATGAGCCATGGCAATCACACTCTTGTGAAAACTTGAAACCCCTAGGGTTTCGGGTATAGGGTTTAGCCTTAAAGCGCGAAGCCGTTCGAGACTGCAATCCCTAAACCCCCGTCACCTTGACGCTCGGACCCTTGAGCTCGACCGCAGGCGCCTAAAGAATTCCTGATATCCTTTTGAGGTCTATTTGAGGTAGCCCATTCCATCATTTTGCGATAAATTTGGGACAAAAATGAGCTAGAGTCTAAACTCCGCCAAGGGGGTTATATAAGGGATCCTGTAGGGGACTATACTAGGGGTTATTAGGAGGGATACTAGGAAGACTATGGCTCCAATGTTGGGAATTACTTAGGCCCACGATACATGCTTGAACGCTAGGACCCCAGGTGTCAGGGCTTACAAGCGATGAGGCCGCTGAGATCACCTGTAGCTCCATTATACCATTTGAGCCATAGTCTAAACTCCTAGTATCCCCCTCATTAAACCCAAAAGTAGTCCCATATATAATCCCCTATATAACCCCCCTTTCAGGAGTTTAGACTATGGCTGATTTTGGGAATCTTCCTTAGTAGTTGATGCGAATCTGCAGGTAAGCAGAGCCACCGGGGCCCGCCTAAACCCTAAACCCCTCCACCCCTAAACCCCCTGAAACCTTAAAAGCCTCAATCTGTGAGGCCCCGGCCGTCTGCAGATGTCCCACGAGAACAGAATCGACTGTGCCTGCGTGCAGCTGTCATGGGTTTACGTGAGATGGTTGGTGTCTTGAGGAGTCTACTGCAGGGGCCGAAGCGACAATCAATCCTATTTTAAGGTCTGTTTGAGGTACGCTATACCAGAACTGGGACAGGAATCTAGGAAGGTTAGGCTTTGAGGTTGAGGAGTTGGGGTTTTGGAGGTTCAGGGTTTGGGGCTCATGGCTTTGGCATTTGCCAGGCCTTCAGAGCTTTCACCGCATGTACTTCAGAATGGGTCAGGCTGCACAGGTTTGGCAAAAAGCTGCGAAGCTTTCGGAAGATGCGCGGGGTAAGCGCTTTGGTTTTAGGAGTGTTGTTCTTGCGAAATAAGTCTTAGCTCTAAACTCGTCAAGACTGCATAAACCAGGAATACGCCTGAACCCAAAAGACCCCTTAACCCTACTACGCTTTAAAGACCCCTAAAGCCTTTGTTTTGCCACCCTCAGCGCCCACGGCCTGTGAGAACATCCCAAAGGCGGACCGAGTGGTCGGAGGATGCGCTGGCCACGTGGTGCCCGCCTCTGTCGGTTTAGGGTTTTAGGATTTAGGGTTTAGGGTTTAGGAGGGTACTATGCCTCTCCCCCAACATGGGGCCCTTATATGGTAGTTTCCAGAGACCCCAAAATCTTATATTCCTGATTATTGGGCCCCCCAAAATGGTAGCCCCTGATTTTGGGAAACCCCATGCAGCCCCATTTGTCTGGGGGGTGCACATTGGGGGCTCTAGGATCCATGGCTTTGGTTCTGGGTTTGTTGTGAAATTCCGAGCTAGGATTCGGGCACTCGGGCTGGGGTTTCAGGATTTAGGCTTGCCTGGAACCTCAAAGTTGGCAGCATAATGGCCTCTTCGACCCATTGAAAGGATTTTGGGCAATTTGTCTTACCTACTTTTGATTCCAGGTAATGCCCATGTTCAGGGTGTGGGCTAAGGCTTAGAATTTGAAATTCAAGCGCGGGCCTGCATGATCCAAAGCTGCCTGCCATCAGATGCTTGGTTTGACCTAGGGAACCAGGGAATATCATCCCTATATCATCCCGATTGAACCTTTATATAATCTCTATACAATCCCTATATACTCCCCATATACATTGGGGTGTTTACGAAAAGGTGCTAAGCTTCCCCTAAACCCTGAACCTTCTACTGAAGTCTAGGGCAGGCAGATGCTTCAAGTTGAGGACAAGAGTCAGTCTCACACCTTGCTTTATACTTCTGGTTCTAGGGCCCGGGGCTTGTAGTACTTAGGGTTTAGGATCTAAGCCTGGAAACCTTAAACCTCTAGGCCCCTAATCTTGAAACATGGCAAATATGAGATTCCAGCCTCAACCCTAAACTCCTAACCTCTGATTTTAAGACATGGTGAAAGTTGAGTATGCACTTCGACACACACAGCACACAGATTGAGGTTTAGACTTTTGGGGCTTAAAAGCTTCGGAGTTCTAACCTTGAAGCACTCAGGTCCCTGAGAAAAACTTCCATTTCTCTGCTGCAATCTCAAGTCAACGTGCTTGCACCACTTTGTCCTGGAACACAACCACGAGCTCCACGTCTCGCCTGGCCTGCATGCAATCAGGGTAGGCCTGAGGAGGGGTAACGCACTCTGTGATGGCGTAGTCGTCCTCCACGCTGTATCCAAAGCTCCATGGTTCGGCCTTCGTGGCACTCCCCTGAGGGAGGTGTCGCGTGTGGGAGTTTTTCAGAAGGAGCCCCGATGGAAGGAGACACCGATCATTCTTGTGTAACCCCGCTATATACCTACTTCCCTAGGCCCCCCCAACCCTAAACTCCTAAACCCCGAAACCTCTAACTCCTGGATCCCTGAAACTTAAACGCTAAACCCCCAAACCCCTGAATCCCTCAACCTGAAACCCCACATACCCCAAATCGCTAGACCTACAACCGTGTGGATCCCATGGGAAAATATCTGTAGGACAGGAGCCTTTTTTTGGGAACGCTACAACATGTCTTGGTGATAAGTATGAATTTCCCCTATTGCTTTATAAAGGAACCTATTCATGAATAATTTTGGGTGCCTTTAAAGTATCACCCAGAATTTGTTTTTCAAGTGGGGTGAAGAGAAGGGCTGTGAGATTGTTTGCGAGTCTCCCATGCCGCCTCCGGACCCTCCCGGGTTGATGCAGAAGTGTTTGGGGTGTGGCCTTTAGGCCATATGAAATTAAATTGTAGCAATAGCATTTCATCATAGTAGTATTCTAGTAGATACAACAGTAATCGCAGTAAAATAAGTACTTGTAATAGTAATGGGAATAAAAACAACAATAGTACGGAAAGGTACTAATAGCACGACCTCAGCCTGAGGGGCAGGTTTTTCTTACTGCAGAAAATCAAACTCCCTATCGTAACCCTAAGGGGTTTAGGGTTTAGGGTTTCCCCAGACCCTTAGCCCTGGACCTTACGCAGAGGACTCCAGACGATGACCCCTCACCCCGATAGACCCCTAATCGGTCAAACCTCTTCCGTGGATGGACGGAATCTTGCTTCACCCTGAGCACCGTACATCCTGGGAATAACCTCAGAATTAAACTCCTAAGTGCTGCAGGATTTCTCCCATGCACAGGGAGTATATGAAAGGCCACTAAACCCTAGACCCTTTTCAGTTTCCCAACCTATCCCTGCAATCCCTAAGCCCGACTCCCTGAACCCAAATCCCTGAACCATAAAGCTCAAATCCCCAAACCTTGCATGCCATCCCCATGCCCATATAGCTAAGAGAGACCCCTGAACTGGGGCCTACACCTTAAGCCGCAGACTCCTTGAACCCTAAGCCCTCAACCCCAAGGCATAAACTCAATACTACGAAACTCGGGGAGCGCCTGGCGACCAAGCGACACTGTGGACCCAATCCGTGTGGCCGGTACTCGGCGGCTTGTGTGGGTGGTTCAAAGCCGTTTTGGGCGTAATCCTCGGGATATAGAGGTTCTGTTGGGATGTATAGGGTTTAGGGTTGCAAAAAGTAGGGGTACCCTTTTACAGGTCCCCATAAAAAGGACAACAGTGATTTGGGTTCATATGTTCATATCGGGACCCCCTTATTTAGGGAGACTACCACATAGCTGGAGGGCATTGGGAACGTTCATTGTTGGGTGGGGTGGCGTGTTGTTGCCAACGGAAAAGACTACACATGGATTGTAGGGGCTTGGGCATTTGATTTTTAGGGCTGTTTTGGGCAGGGATTCCTGCGACCCTCTTAAGCAGGCAAACAACGGGCCCAAGAACATCAGGAAGGCGGGGTGTTTACACGTTTTAGTTTGGTAATCAGGGTCGTGAAGTTCGTCAAGGTCTTTAGTATCAACAGAGGATCAGGGCCAGGTGTCTAGGGTTGAGATTTCAGGTTTAGATTTCAAGGGTTCAGGGTGGAGGGCTCAGGTTTTTTTTTGCTGAATCCTGAACCTAGATGCACCACACTTCAGGAGGCATTGGTATGGCGGTTCCCAAGACCGTAAACCTAAACTTCAAATAAAAAACTTGGTAACCCCAATCCCCCAGAATAGGACCCTATGACTTAACCCTAAACCCTAAGCCCTGTTAAGCTCTGAGCTTTGGCGTTGGACGAAAAATCTTCTCATTATGCAACATGCGAGATTTCCAAGCCTTATCCTGTGATCGACCCCTGGAAGTCTGAGCAGCACAACTAGCGTTTTGGGTTTAGGGCCTAGGGTTTAGGGTTTGAGGTTTTGGGCTGTGGTAGCCCAAATCCTATGGGTTTAGGGTTATGGCTTAGGATATAGGGATATTACCCCAATGATGGAGCACCAAATTTCAAAGCGAGAACTGGGGTTATGAGGGGTCATATAAGTATGTATGTTAGGTAGCAAGGGATTTCAGTAACCCTAACGCCCCCAAAAGCAGGACCCTATTATAGCCAGTTAAGTAGTCGCAAGATGTCGCAAGCTCCTCATGTTTGAGGTTGGGGTAACCAAAGTCGCGAATTCGCAGTTCCTAGGGTACCCACCTTCAAACAGTCAATGTGTCTTTCATTATATTGTTGCTAGTTGATGCTGTTTGTTGCTGCTTTGCGGAGTGTTTGATGCTTGTGGTCCCTTTTTGGTCGGGCTCTAGGGCACTGGAAGAAGCTTGGGAAGACATGCCATCTGCATCCTTCTACGACGACTTGCAGACGAGAAACTATACTTGGTGGAGTAGCCGGTTGATGCGTACTCTTGACTAGCACCGATGAGCTTTGACACGCTGAACCTGAAGAACATTTCATTGCTGGTCACGCTGGGGTGATTTCTGTACGGGGGAACTTTGCTTGAAGTGAGGCCAGTGCTGCACTCGCTCTCAAGGCAAGCTGGGTGAAAACGGAAAAGGTCCGGTCAGATGAAAATGCCTCGGGCTCTTCTGCAATGGGCCAGCAGCATGAGCCAGCTGTGCTGCCCTAAACCGAGCTCTTGTGCTCGAAGGCTCGGGGTAGTATTCCGGAGTCTGGCTGCGTGGCCAATGGCCAAGCGCCAGCCAGCTTGGTTTCGCAACGTCGGGGTGGCCAAGCCACACGGGAGCCGCACTTTTAAACAAAGAACATCCTACTACCCGAGCAAGTGCAAAAGATCCAGAAGCCCGGCATCAAATCTCTATGGGTCTTTATGACACATGGTGAAGGGTTCAGGGCTCAGGGGCTTCTCAAAATGTTCGAGAATCTACGGCAGCTAGCCCCCCTTTCCATTCCAATGAATGCCTGGGTTCCCAGAAAACCCTCCTTTTATGAAACCCCACCACCCTATCATCCTACAAGCCCCCCACGCCTTGTAAACCCTGCATACCCTGCAGCCCTATTATCTCTAAGGCTACCCCGGCGTTAAAAAGGTCCAAGCATGCAAGGCCCCAGGCATTGGAAGCGGAACCCTAAGCCCCAAACACGAAAGCCCCGAACCCTAAGCCCTAAGCCCCAAACCCTAACCCTGAACCCATAACCCTGAACCCAAAACCCTGAACCCTAAGCCTAAACCCTGAACCCTAAACCCGAAGCCCCAAACCCTGAACCCTGAACCCTGAGCCCAAAACCCTAAACCCAAAGCCCTAAACCCTAAATCCTCATCTAAACCGCCGCGGCCCCGGCAGAGTTTGCACCGGGGAGGTCTCCTCGATGTCCCAAATGCACCTTATTGCACATGCACCTATTTGGTTAGGGTTTAGGGATTAGGGTCTAGGGTTTAGGGTTTAGGGGGTTTAGGGGTTTAGAGGTTTAGGGTTTCGGGTTTAGGGTTCCCAAAATCAGGCGTACCTTGAAAGGAGATATCAAGGTTCCGAAGGGATGTGTAGGGTTTGGGGTGTAGGGCTTCCCAAAATTCAGGGTACCTTTTTTGGGGGATTCCATACTAAGGATTATGTTTTTGGGTGGTTTATATTGGGTTCCCTATTTAGGGAAACTACTATTCGAGGGGCTCAGGATAAGGTTTAAGGATTTAAGGGCGAAGGGCCTTTGGCTATACATACGGTTAAGGATTTAAGGGCTTAGGGTTGTGGGATCGGGCGTTTAGGGTTCAGCATTTGGGGTCACGTGCGGTTGAAGGGTTCAAGTTCACAAACAGGGAGCACACAGTAAAACGGACTAGTTGTACTTGTTAAGGGGACATTGCCCTAAACCCTTAACTTTGCATGTGCCCATGTTGTGGTTCAGCGGGCTCCCAAACTGGACAACGGCGTCTTGAAGACCGCTGTCCTTCAACAAACCCTGTTTCTTTGGCGGCTGGCAAGTTTCAGGGTTCAAGAGTTCTAGTGGCAGCTTTCCGGCAGCTTCCCCCTACGGGGTCAACTTTAGTGTGTGGAGGAAATTATTCTCAAAAGCTCCGCACTCTGATCCGCACTCAGGGACGTCACCCGCAGTGGCAGGCATATATCATATAACAGCAATATCATTTCCAGCAAGACCCAATGTGCAATCGATTGGAATTGGGTGGCGAATACCTGCGAAAGTGAGTCGCATCCAACCTGGTGACACACTTCCAGTTGAGAACCGCCGCGCGATTTGTGCTCCCTCGAGCTGGGAGACCATCAAGATGCGATCCTAAGGACATTGTTTGAGGAGTTGCCAAATCGCGGGGGGCGGTTCTCAACTGGAAGTGCGTCACCAGGTTAGATACGACTAACTTTCGGAGGTATTTGCCACCCACTTCCAATCCTTTGCACATTGGGACTTGCTGGAATTCATATCGGGGTTATATGTCGGGATTCATGGAAACGAAAATGCAAACTACTATAGTATGTTGGGGATTGCATTGGGTGGCTTGCGGATCTGAGACTGCAAAACAAAATTTTAAGCGCCTGAATCCCAACCATGCACCTTGTACTCTTCACGAATCTAAGCGAAGATAGGATGCATGGGCTGAGAGCCTTCAAGGCAAGACTTAAGAGTGAGGGTAAGAGCGTTTGGGATTTAGGGACAGGTTTCATCTGCGGTGCTACTGAGGGATGCCCCATCTACATTCCTTACGCTAGCAAGAAACTATATTAGACCTACACACCAGGTACCTTCTTGCCTCAATGAACCTGAAACCATCCAAAGAAACATCAGGGTTGGCTGCTCCTCGTAGGACTCTTTCAGGGTTCCATGCTTGCTTAGGACGCGCCCACCTTACCCCCCACCCCCCACACCCCCATACCTTCGTCAAATCTATAACCCTTGCTATACGCAAGCTCCTCAAAATCATAATTACGTACTGCCTCAGCCTAAGCCTAAGAAGTGCCAAGGTTACCCCCTGCCCTGAAGCCCCCCCATGGAACTCTACCAATAAATTGCTTCCTTGATGGGATAGAAATTTTCAAGAATGGCAACTTCATGTTTCGTCTTGGTTCTGAGCATAATACAAACCGAGAAGGATCACTTCCAACAACGAACTCTAAACCCCTAAACCCTACATAACCCATTATAGTAGTTGCCATTTTCCTTTCCGTTCTCCCCATCTATCCCCAGTATAAGCCTAATATTACTCCAAGGGGTACTCATATCCCCGAATGTCAATAATCCAAAATTAAAATGAATTTCCATACAGAAACCCCCATCTGCCAAGGCACACAGTCTTGTCCCAGGATCCTGCAAGTGGCACAACATTCTCGGGCGGAGGTTCGTTCAAAAGCACTAGGGTGCTTGCGGGCCCTAGGGATATATGGGGTTCTAAGTGGATTACGGGGGTTCCTCGAAAGTCTTCGATAAGATAGAGGCATTGTTGAAGAATCGAGACGTTGCTTTGAGGGGGGTTCTTGAAGATAATCCCTGCCTGAACACTAAACATCCAACTCTGGAACCCTGAAACCCCAGATCCTGGAGGGGAAGAAACTTTTTTAAAGATGAGCACGGGTTCGGGGGAAGGAGTAAATCTGGATTTCAGCATAGGGGGCCGCCGCCACCACCACCACCACCACCGCCGCCGCCGCCGCCGCCGCCACCATCACCACCACCACTTGACAAGAATGAAAAATGCTAATCTAAATCACATCTTAAGGAAGTAACATGCAGAGAGATCATCTTGGTCATTTTGGATTTCCACTACAAGCCTGACAGGGCAGGGCCGGGCAAAGGGGGGATTTCCCCAAAAAGGTGGCTTATGGTCCCCCCGGGGATTATAAGGGTATTATCAGGGTGCTACCAGGGTGTTCTGAAGGGGTCCTTGTTGGAGAATCACATATCCTGCCTTACTGTCAGATCAAAGCTTGACAGTCGCAAGCTAACGATGTGAGTACATCCCATGGCCATATGGAACCCAAGGGCTTATAGGGATTACAAAAACTGCAAAAACCCTAAACCTTAAACCCCAAACCCTAAACCCCCGTGTGCATACAAGCATTAGGAGACGAAGAAAAGCTTGTACTGGATTGAAAAGAAGATACTCTGGCTACTTATTTCCTGTTTACAGAGTAAGAACCCTAGGAGTTGTTTGGGGTGTAGGTTTCATTAAGGAACCCATAGGATCCAGAGACCTGCCATTTGGATAACTACAGCTATGCCCTCTTTTTTTTGGACTTATAACATTATAAGCCTACTGATTATGACCTAGCCGTACAGCATGCGTTTCATCGGCAGCAGTTAAGCAAATAGCAGACGCCGCCCTGTAAGCGGACCCTCGCCTCCAGAGTTCACGCTACGCCGCTACAAAAGTCTTACTGGGAATTAGGCAGGAATAAGGGAAAACATTATGAAGGGATTATATGGGGATTCTATTGCTCATTACAACTAGCCCCCAGCAAGAAGTTCCACTCACAAGAATACTTGCAAAAACATCAAAGCTCCAGTAAGAGGGATGCCCACTTCCATGCAGAGCCCTCAGACCTGACCCGAGTCTCAGGCCTCCTCAGCTTTAGAAGTGGAATGGGTACAACTTACGATGACAATTCGGGGGCCTCCGCCATTCTGCACAACCCTCTCAAGTCAAAAAGGCTCAGTAGGTCAAAAGCTTCGGATGGCTGAGTCCTTCCGAAGCCTTTATTCCAAAGCAACGTCTACTTCTATATTCTGACTTCCGCATCTAGAAAACATGAAGAACGCGCGGAGCCCGCAAAACGGTCACAGCATGAGCGGGTATTCGAAGGGGTCTTTGGAAGAGGCCCTTTCGTCTGAAGCAACTTTCCGAAACCATCTTCGGGATAAAATGCGATGCATCTACATCTTGCTACATTGCAGAGGACGTGGAGTACAGAACAGCCACTTCTCACGGGCCTGGCGATGTAGTGGTGGAATGATCACTTATCTAAACCCTAAACCGGGACAGGGACTGGAAGCCTTGTGCTAGAAGAGGCCTGGCACGTTGACACCTCCAGATATACAGTTCAGTAGCAATGCAAGGAAGTGCAGCCCGCAGCAGATATTCCATTATCTCCGTAAATCCTCTACAGAATCGCAGAATCTTACTGATAACATCAAGCACCTGTTACAACCCACATTAATGAAGCTGTACGCAAGTGGGATTACAAGCTACTTATAACTACCCATGACCCCTAAACCCTAAACCCCTAAACCTTTACACCCAAGCAAGTTGGCCTGAAACCAGACGCCTTTTGTCCCCGGCAAAAGCCACCTCAGAGCAAGATTTGCGGTTTCCGGGGAATCTGGGAGCGTAGAGGAACAACAAGGAAGCGAGGGGGAATCCCCTTTTTCAGCAGGAGCCTGTGACCAGATCATAAATATAGTGGATTATTTTGGGAAACTCGGAATTAAGGTCCAAAGTCTTAGAACATAGTGGATTATGTTGGGAAACTCGGAATTAAGGTCAAAAGTCTTAGGGCTTGTTGAACATGGTTGAGGATCTAGCTCCTAACATCCCCCCTTCCATCAAACGCACGCCGTTCCGCGAACATCAACGAATGCACAACCTGCAGGATTGTATACCAGTATCATGGTGAGGTCTAAACAATTGGGGAAAAATATTTTTCCCCAATTGTTTAGTATACCAGTATCATGGTGAGGTCTAGTTGATACCCCCTATATAATCCCTGTAGTTTCCATGTTCTTTTTCCATTACCCCCCATGTAGCAATTATCCCTATAAACCCCTAAAGCCAGCTTCCGGCTTCCATGTGATTCTGCATTGTTGACCCTTAACCATTTGCCACCTTACATCTTCATTTCGGCTTGTATATACGAGGGATATATCCGCTGAAGAATCGAATAGGAAGGAAAACATAAAATGAACTGGCAACTGGGCTTATACTGCAGACTATGGAGATTATATAGTAATTCCAAGGAGTAGGGGGGGACAGGGGCCTTTTTCGGGTGGTTTCTGTAAGGGGGACTGTACTTTTTCAAGGTATAGCATGTTGTTACCACTCCCAAGCACTTCCAAACTGGCAGGATAAACAAAGTGGCCACGCAGGAAGAAGACAAACTGGGTTGCGGTTAAGGAACTTAAACTAAGTCAATATGACAAGGAAACCCCTATCATTTAGTATATACCCATGTTATGGCAATTTAAGTCAAATTCCTTAACAACCCAGCAGAATGACGGTGAAGTAAGTGGAGTCGACCACATGCTGCAGACACCAGCCAGATTACAAGATTTGGTAAGGTTTTAGTGGGTAGTCTTTAAGTCGTTCCCCTTACAACAACTGTTGCCACCGTAGACAATAAGAGTCATAATTGCCGCTCGACAAAAACCCTTTAAGGACAGTTACTGGGACTGACAATGACTCAAGTTAGTCCGCGCTTTGTATGTTCCAACTGCACGAATCGGGGAATCTGGGTTCTAGCAGAAGTTCAGATCAGAATCAGTAAGTGACGTACATGACCCTCTGCGCTGGCCAGTGATTTTGCACACTAGTTAGGGGTTCAACTAGTACCCCCCTCTATACTACCCCCCCTAGGTTCCCCCCTTAATTAAGGTTATTTAGGGATAATTAAGCTTAATTGAGGTTACCAGTTGAACCCATGAACTAGGGGTCAGAGCGGGAAGCTTGGGGCTTAGTGTAACAAGCTGGTCCTGGCAAGCAGGGAATGGCAGTGAAATATGGCTTACAGCCAACATCAGGCCCCCCCATACCTACTTCCGAAAATGATGAAAATGAGGAACCCGACAAAACATGATTCTCACGGAAATAAAAGATTGAATAAGAAAGCAGCACATGATGGGAATCTCCCCTCACAGTTTTTGTTGGTTGCTGAGGCGTTACATAATTCGTAGAAATCTAGAGAACCTGGCACGAGCTTAAGGACGGCGCAGACCTTCTGGGGAAATCTTCTGCGTGTAGGGGGCGCAGGTTTAGGCGTTTCGCGAACAGAAGGCCACAAACAAATTTCCCGTGAGACCATGTACGGAGGTTCTAACGGGATCACATGCCTGTCTGGCAAATCTGCATGCAAGAGTATGTGCAAGGGTTTGGAGCTTTAGAGAGCTCAAACTTTAGTAACAAGCCTAAGGGTAACACCCTAAGTCCTAAACCCTCCACTCCCCAACCCAGAATCCCTCCATCCTGAACCCTAGCCTAAAAGATTGGGAAAGGGTTTGGGTTCGGCTTCTCCACGCTCATCATGACCTAGCTTAGAATATTCGGGAACACAATCATCACCTCAAGAAGGGACCCCCAACCTGTCAGGTCCCTACGTATGACAGGCTGCTTCACCATCCATAAAACATCTCATTGTCATGGTAATCTCATATTAAAACCGTCCTGAAGTCGTGGAGGCTGCTGCAACGAAAGCATGGCAGCGTACACAAATTGCAATGGTCTGGAGCATGAGATAAGCTACAGTCTAAACTCCTAGTATCCCCCTTAATAACCCCTATAATACTGCCCAATATAAGCCCTAAACCCTGTATAATCCCCTATATAAGCCCCTTAAGGAGTTGACACTATAGCTCAGATTGGACCAGTGCCAGAGGTGCTCGCCCTCCCCTGCAGAGGCTCGGGATTTGAGGCCGCAGCTGCTGAGACCAAGCCTAAACCCTAAAACCCTAACCCCTAAGCCTGAACAGGGTTTAGGGCTTGGGGTTTGGGGTTCAGGGCGCTAAATGTCCAAGCCCAAGACCGAAACCCCTAAATCCCTAAACCCTCAACTCTTCAACCCTAGCCCCCTTTGGACCCTAAAATCCAAGCCCTCAAACCCGAAACCTTCAGATTTTTGAGGCCGCAGCTGCTGATACGTTGAGAAGATGGCCCAACAAGGTGGCCTTCTAATCCCTTCCCCCAAATGGTTTAGGGTTTAGGGACCCAAAATAAGGGGACCCCAATATAGACCCCAAAATACTAGAGTCCTCATTATGGGGACCCCCAAAAAATTGACCCTAATTTTGGGAAACTACCAAATATAAACAGAGCTCTAGGACGGGTTAGATGGGAGTCAAATAGGATAATGGCAAGGAAGCATCAAACAACCGTACTATTCATGTTTTCAGGGCTTATAAGGGCTGATAATACCACTCCATCACCCTGAAATAGATAAATAATTCCCCCCTGGTAGAGTGATACTGTATTGGGAGTATTTTGAGGGTGAGGGGTTGGCTCTTCTTAGGGGAGGGGATTGCTCAAAAGACTTTGGGGAGTTCGGGGCTTGTAGGGTTGAGGGGTTTGGGGCTTGGGGTTCAAGGGCCTTTGGGGTTTTAGGTGCACAGGTTTTAGACAATGGCTCTGGTTGAGTTGTCGAGATGCAGGGTTTTGTCAGCGATTGGGGATTAGGGATCTCCCTCATTGAAGGTTTAGCCCATAATCCCGAACCCCTACGCCGTAAAACCCTAAACTCTAAACCTTAAACCGTTCAGTCTAGGGAGTAAGGCTGAGGAGTCTTTAGTATTTAGGGTTAGTTGAAGGCTACGGGCTTTTAGGGCTCCAAAAGATGGGATTTTTCTAAACCTAAAAACCCCAAGTAAGTACCTCCAAAATCCCATGGGACCGACCCTAGAAAAAAGGGCCCCATGGTTCTATAAAATCCCAATAAAGCCCAGAACCTAGCCAGCAACTCAAGAGGGTGGTCACGCGGGAGAGCCCGGGGGCCGCAAGCTTCTGCTTCGAGGAATGTGGGCTCTTAGCCTTAGGCTGGAGGAGCAAACGCACCTTCTGGGATGTGGAAAGTAGTAGGTAGGAAATGAAGAATTGAGAGGATGGTTTCGGAGCTTGCGACGTTCCACGTTTGGGATCTGGATGCGCGGTGTTCAAGGTGTAGGGTTTTGGCACAAACCCAAAACCCTAAACCCAAACGCCAAACTCCCACGTCATCCCACGGGGGGACCCTGCACAATGCCTTCCTTGTCTCAACCATGTCACTTCCACCGACCACTGCTGCCCAACTCAAAATGCCCACTTCTGTACCCCCTAGCATCTCCATAATACTCTATCGCATATCCCTACCATAGCTGCAGCAGTATGTGCATATGTATATGATCGACTTGTTATTATGCTGCCTTTTGACATTGTAAACATTCAAACCAGAATATAGCCTAAGCCCTAAACTCCACATACTAAAACGTAAAGCCTCGACTCGGCATAATCAGCCGTAAAAGCCTCAAGCCAGCACCGTAAATCCTAAATCCTAAGCCATTCAAGCGGTCCTTGCAGGAGGCGCTAGCAGCGTGCCACACCTTGCCAACAGAAAGTTGCTGAGCAACGCCGTGAACAAATAACAAGCATGATACTACCTTTGCAGTATAAATGATATGAGCTATAGTCCAAACTCCTTAAAGGGGGGTTAGATAGGGGATTATATAAGGGACTTTAGGGGCTTATTAAGGGGGATACTAAGAGTTTAGACAATGGTTCATACGGTCTGCTGAGATGCCATGGGGTTCAGGGTTTAGGTGTATAATGCCAAAACTGATAGAAACGTTACCACGACCGCAGCGGGAGCAGGAGCGGAATGATGTAAAAGTAGTGGTACTGGCACTAGCGCAAGTAGCAGCATCAACGGAAGGAGAATTCTTCAACAGAGCATGGTATGGATGATAGAACTCTTGGGGTTTCAGGTGGCTCTTTCACAAGAAGAAGTCTTCCAGGGAGCCACGAAAGGGCGTCGGGCTTGTTGAATCCTTAGATCCTAAACCCAATGATGCTTCCTCAATCAACTTCTAGATGCGTTTCGCTCAGGAAGCGCACGACATGAACAACGTCGACGTCAGCCAGGCTTCTGACAACACGACTTCCCTGGGGGACTAACATGTATCGATTGTCTGGTACATCGACTGTCATCCGGTTAGGGCGCGTAAACTGCGTTATCAACACTCAACCGAAGCCCCAGTTGCCTTGATCGACTTGTCCGCACTTGCTGACGCAATCAATACGCCATCACGGGAGTAGTCGACATCGGTGACCTCGGCAGCAAGCAGTGAAACCATGGGGCGCCTGCCCCTATTGTTACCGTTATTACCCTCGTTAATATTTTTACCACTACTATTATTTCCACTATGACTATCATTACTATCCTTCTTCTACTATTATACACAACAACAACGGACATGCAGACCTTGTCCTGAAAATCGGGCTTTCGCGGTATGACATGGGGGGTATGTTGAGAATTTTCTCGTCCTTCCATGGCAACCTAAACCCGCAAAATATGTAAAATAATGGCCCTGAACCCGTAATAACATTCCTAAAGGCCATTATTTTACATACTTTTGGGGTTTAGGAAGTCTTCAAGATAGGGCCCATCGTGTCAGAAACAACTTGCCATGAAGGCATTGAGGCAGACATCCCTAAACCCTAAACCCTAAGCCCTCTTCAGCAGATCATGGCGGCATTTTCAAAAACGGGCAGGGCCCAGCAATAATTTAATTGGACGATATTCCTTGTTATAAGGGTCCCCCAAAAAATGCCTTTGGTTTTGCCTATAACTCCCCGTACATCCTTATACATTCCGATGGAACCCCATGGAACCCCATATATCTCTACGTTTCCCTACATTTCTGTGTGTGTACACTCGTATCTCCTCATAGAAACCCTTTCCTTTGAAACGAACCATCTATATCTTGATCATCTATATCTCTACCTCTCCCTACACAACCCTCTATGTGTAGATATGTATATATGCATGTGTATACATCCCTGTTAAACCCCTTTTGAAGAAACTATCTATATCTCTACTTTTCCTTGCATCATTACTCTGTATACCTGCACATAATATGACTCCTAACCCCTTTCAAGAAACAACCGATATCCCTACCTCGCCCTACATAACCTCAAAAATCTATATATATATATATATATATGTACACACCCATGAAACCTTGTAAGTCAACAATCTATATCTCTACCTTTCCCTACAGAGCCCTCTCTCTATATATATATATATATATATGTATATACATATGTATGTATATACATATACATATCCCCCTACAACCCTTTTAAAAAGGACCGTCTATATCTACCTTTCCCTGCATAACCCTATATACACACAAGTCCAATTACGTCCCCCTTTTGCCCCTTTATAGAAACAATCTATACTCCCTAAACCCTAAACCCTAAACCCTACCGAAGGCTACCCCCTGCCGGAGCGGAGCCTGCCCGAAGGCTCGAGGCTTCGTTGAGCGGATCACGCGGGGTTTGTTTCCAGGACGCGGTAGCTTACGGATTTCAGGTTTAGGGTGTAGGGGTTTGGGGTTTAGGCATTTGAGGCTCTCCATTTTAGGACTCTCCTGGTCCATAGAAGGCCAAACGGGCTCTTTGGACCAGCCATCTCCGAACTGGCTTGCGTGCCGTGATGCAAGACTCAACAGCAGCAAACGTTGCGCTGAAGGAAGACAACCTATACTGGGCTGCTGTTAAGAAAGTTAATCCTTGGTTCTGGATATGGCTACATGGAGAGTCATACCTTTGACTGAGTATGGTAAGTTACTTTACGTTCCTTGACTGCATGAGGGTATAACATGAAACCCGAACCTCAAACAGGATCTTCAAAAAGCCCGCCTGTACAAGAGGCTTGGGAAGGTGCCCAGTACTTGTGTCCGCGCAGGACGTGAAGAAGGAGCCGGGCCTTAGGCTCTCGGGTTTAAGGTTTAGGGTCTGGCGTCTCGGGTCTGGGGTTTAGGGTTTAGCCTTCAGGCGAGCTTAGGGTTTAAGGTTTAGGAACTCTCGTTTAGGGTCTGGGGTTTAGGTTTAGCGTTTAGGCGGGAAGGAAGGAATGGAGAAGAAAAGCCAAACTACTATTTGGCAAAGTTATATATAAGGGATTATAGGGATTCTTGAGGGGAATGGAAATTAAACTCGAAACTATCATGTAGGGCTTGAGGAATGGGGCTTAGGATTCCAAGCCGAGGGTTATAGTTGGATATAGCGGATGCGTATATGTATACATACCGTATGAATATACAACATACGAATATGCAGTATACACACTCTGTTACTATATAGCGCACAGTATTATATGCAAGGTCTAGAAAATGGGACATCGAGAAAGATGCCTTCCTAGTCTGCATCCGTCTACCTGGTGCTGAAGAACAAGGCCCAAAACAATGCCCGGTCGCATTTGCTATGAGGTGCCTTGTTCACCACCTAGTGCAGTTAGCTTTTACGGGCATCATTTCCTGCTGGCATGCTTTCTGTGTCCTTCCTCACTGGAAGAATCCGACGCATCTGCCATCACTGCAAGCAACCCCCCAAACCATTCTCACCCTTCTCAGAATTCCTGGGTCTAAACTGCCCTCTCCCCCCCCCCCCCACGTCTCCCCATGCACAACCTAGGGCATCAACAATACAGCGCCAAACTGAATTTGACCTTCAACCCTGGACCCTGGATTTCCTGAGTCCCGAGCATCCAAGTCCCATATCTGCAGTGTATGATCCTGGCACTGTGCCGTGGGGGCTGCTTCAAATTAAGGGCTTAGGGTTTAGGGTTCAGGGTTGCTTATGGTTTGGGGTTTAGGGTTTAGGGTTGCTTATGGTTTAGAGTTTAGGGTTGCTTAGGGTTTAGGGTCTAGGGCTGCTTCAAATTGAGGTGACCATATGGAATAAATGGACAAGTTCTTTACAACATCGGTAGGACCCTTCATATCAGGATCTGCAGAAGGCACAAAAGGCATTTTCAAGTCTGAGAATACATCATGCAATAGCATATCCACCAAGAGCAACACACAATTGCACATGGTTGGTGCTTTCTGGGGGATGTCAAGAGTCAAGGGCTGCCCCTGGGTGTTGAAGATTGAGCGCTCGAGCTACAGTCAATCTTTCCTAGATAATGAATGGACATGGCTCCTATCCGTGAACAGATAGGGGACTAGACTAAACTACCACAAGGGATCCCTATGTCCACCCTTAATGGTCCCTTACCCCTCCCTTTGGTCCGTAGTAATGCTGACTCCCGATTGCTGCGCCTAAGCCCTAAACTCTAAACCCTAAACCCTCAACCCTAAACTCTAAACCTTACACTCTACGCCCTCAACCCTCGGTGTGTGGAGTACCGATTAACAAAACAACTTCCAGGGCCAAGCCCTGAAAGCGCCGAACATAAAACGAATAAAGCCGAAAGTGCGGACGGCCAAAAGACTAAACCCAGAAATGAATTTGGGGTTTAGGATTTAGGGCTTGAGGTTTAATGAGCAAATACCCTAAATCTTGAACAACTCTTGCCCAGAGAAGAGCAGCCCCACACAAGTAAGAATCTTCGGGATCATACTGGGTTTGCCGCTATTTTAGGGACTTATGTTCAGTTACTATAACAAGGAAACCCTATCCTTTGCTACATACCCATACTATGGTAGCTTAAGCCCTAAACCCTATCTGCCCCTATATACCCCTATATACCTATAACCCCCATATTATGGTAACTTAAACACTAAACCTATATACTCCTATATACCTATAACCCCTATGTTATGGTAACTTACTTTGAGTTCCTCAACAGCAACCCAGTCTGTGGGTTTCGTCTTCTCTGCTTGGGATCCTGAAGACTCAGCCCCAAAACACCAGACAAGGACCCCCCGCAATCCTGGGGAGGGTTTAGGGTTTAAGGTTTGGAGTTTAGGGTTTAAGGTTTAGGGTTTAGAGTTTAGGGTTTAAGGTTTAGGGTTGAGGGTTTAGGGTATAAGGTTTAGGGTTTACGATTTTCCTCATGACTCATGGGTTTCTCAAGGGCTCTAGGGATATATGGGGAACACGAAAGGATTTTGGGAAGCCATACTTCATCAGGTCCACAGCCCCCATGATAAGAGACATATGGGTAGTTGTCAAAATTACGGCCCCTTTTTGGGTACCCTAAATATTAGGTGCCGTATTATAATAAGGATCAAAAAGGGACCATAATTTTGACAACCATCCATAAAGGGACTATCTAAAGGCAAAGCAAAGGGGAACGCCCCACAGTGAACACGCCGGGCAGCCTTTGACTTGACAAAGTCTGCGGGCAGCCACGATGCCCCAAAACAAAATGGAAGCCCATCCAAAGAGTCCTCTTGTGAACGAAACTACTCGCCTTTCTTGTGCGTTTTTTGGAGGGTCTGTGTTTTGGGAGGATGAACCCCTACAACCAGTACATCCCGTACACCCCAACACGTATACCCCAACATCATACAACTCCAATATGGAATTTCATGTTGGCTTTCCATATCACTGGGAGGCTCTAAAAACTAGATCCTTTAGATAAGCCCATGATGCCCCCTTTATATTCCATCCATACTTCCTCATATCATTCTAGAGGATCTTATTGGCTATGGGAGTCTGGGTTGGGTAACGGCAACCCGCACAGTTCCCGGAGCCACCTGAAAGCCTACGGCCGCACGCCGGCCGTCTGGGCTCAATGCCACAGCGTTGGCCTCTTCACTCACATGGGGGCTTGAGGGTTGAAGGCCCTGGGTCCTTTTACTGAGGGTAAGACGTAATATCTTCGGACGTATAGCACGGAATTAATTTTGGAAATATCCTGATCAACATAGATGAGGATTTAGGGTTAACCCCAAATTTCTCAGTCTCTGTCGGTGTGGCTTACCGTCTAGATTCGGTGCATGCAAAAGGGCCTCATGCCCGTGTTTAATCTGTAGGGTTGGTCTAGGTTTAGGGTTGTTAGGCACAATAATAGGTGTTGTTGAAAAAGTTGTATTGCCACCCAAAAAGCGGAGAAGAAAAAAACACCCTAAACCCTACACCCTAAACCGCTGAAACCTAAGCCCTAGACCATCCACGAGTAAACTGCCCCTGTTGCGAACTTGGGCCCAGCGAGGGTTGAGAGGGGGGATCCAGCAATTAGTGGGCTTTCTCTAGTTCAGGTCTGACAGTTGAGGGCTTGAGACAAGGCTTAGACCTGAAACCTTAACCCCCACTCAGGGTTGGGGTCGGGGTTGGGGTTTAAGTACTGAACACTTTAACCCCGAACCCTGGAGCACACGTGCCCCTGGAACACCTGCACATCCCTATCCAAAAAGCCCGGAGCCCATTCACTGGCGGTTGAAACCTTCAAGATTGAAGGCTTTTCAGTCAATGCTAGAACCAACAGGAGAAGATGATCTTACTCTACGCTGGGGGGGGGGGACGATAGTACTCCCATTTACAGTACTCCATTCATCCCTAAACTCCGCAAACCTTAAGCCCAACCCCGAAACCTGAAACGCGAAACAGTAAAGCTTACACCCGAAACCCATCCTGATGTCAAACTGCTGAGTTTTCTGGCCCCAAATGTTGGCCTTTGATGATAACAGCGCTATATTCACAACTCTAAAAGGTTCTGGCTTGTCTACTGAGCTGCTAAACCCTAGGTCCCAATCTCTGAAACCGAAATAAACCCTTTACTAGCCCTACATAAATCCTATATAAACGCTACATATACCCTGCAAAAACGCCATATCAGCCCTACAGATACCTGGTACAAAACCCGGAGGATCTCCCTAGACCCTACTCCCCACAAGCGCGCCTCGCGCTGCAGGCGAAGCGAGCAGAGCTCAGCGGTCTGCACCATCCCGTGAAGATGCATTGGGCTTTTGGGTTATGTTGGATTTATAGAGGGATATACAAGGTCTATATAGAAACAGACTATGTAGGGATGTGCGGGCGTTCGGGGTTTATAGGCATTATATAGGACCTATTGGGTGTTCATAGGGTTTACGGCGTATGTGGAGGACTTCTATGAGCTTTATATAGGGTTCATGTAGCGTTTATATGGGTGGTTGAGATCCAAATGGAAAGACACATGGAAAATAGAGTAGGGGGGGTTCAACATCAGGGGAAGTGCTCATAAACTCTGTCCTAGATTCTTACAATCGTGTACCAGAAGTGTAACAAATTATCGTGGGTTCTGTTACTGCCCCTACGTCCCTACGTGCCTCCTTAGGAAAATGTGGTTGATACGCGGTTCAGGATTCAGGGTTCAGGGTTTCGGGTTTGATGCTACTTGCGGTTGGTGCCTCAACTGCTAGGGCTGCTTAGTCCCCTCCCCTATCCATCAGCTCCACACCCTCATCAATAAACACTCGTAGTACCGCTAAATAAAGGGGAAATATAATTGGGGGCTTTCTTGCTGGCCCGAAACCCTATAATGCAGATGATATAGTTGTTCCTGTTTAATTGTCATTCCCTTCTTTTTGCCTTACATACCCCTATTGGCCTATACAACCCCTTTTCGAAGGGGGGCTGTTCTTAGGGGGAAGGGATTATAGCCCCACGCTTCAAGCTTCCAGGTGTGTTCAGTCTTGGGATCCGAAGCGAAATACACGCGAACGCCCACAAACTGCAGCACCCTCTGGTACTATAGGGGCCTAAACGATTACCGGTATGAGTTTGAGGTTACGGGGAATCTAAGACCAGAATATGGGGCAATTATCGCCAAAGGCCCCTACATAATCCTCACTTGTCTTTTTGATTTTCCATGTCCGTTCCATTTAATTCTCCACTGTTGGGATAAGATGGTGTATCTCTGGGTGGGGTCCTGTAGAATTGTCATTCCCACCTTTAAGCCCCCACCCAACCCGGTTCTCAGAGCCTGTGGGGCTGGCACAGGGACGGGTGCTCGCACCTTGCACCGCATGGAGTTTTGGGTTTGGGGTTTAGGCCTGAGGTTGAAACCATGGGCCCCTAGCATGGGTCCTTAAACTTGGGATCCTTGTATACCTACTATATACATACGCTATATACACCCGTAAGGGTCCCTAGAATCCCCCTAAAAAAGCCTAAGGGCCCATATTAAGAGCCCATACTTCTTACCTTAGAAGACCCTAGACCCCTCAACCCTAAAGCCCAAACCCTAAAATCCTAAAACCCTAAACCCCTAAACCCCTGAACCCTAAACCCCTAAACCCCCCCCACCCCCAACCCCAAACCCTAAACTGCTAGGGTTGAGAGGTCTCCTAACATAGCAGGGCAGGACTTCCTCTATCAGCAGGTTCATGACGCCAGTTATACGCATTCTTATAATCTTCTTACCCAATCCTTATATACATATATAATGTAGGAGAAGTATGTAGGAATATTATAGGAGCCTGCTTAGCTAGAATACCGTCCGGGGGTGTTTCAGCTCGGACTCCCTTGCCTGCAGAGGGGGGCGGGCGGGTGGAGGATGTAGCGGGGAAACAACTCAATCAGTGGTCATGGCGCTTGCAAGCCTGAAGCTTGATCTGAAGGCGGATTATCTCCATGTCGTCTGCCTGCATCTGGGCCTCCTTGTGGAAAACCACAGCCTCGTGCTGAGCCTGCGATGTTTGTGTCTGGGACAGCGAAAGTTAGGCATATGGGTGGTTGTCAAAATTATGGTCCCCTTTTTGGGTACCCTAAATATTAGGTGCCCATATTTAATATTTAGGGTACCCAAAAAGGGGACCATAATTTTGACAATCCCCCATGTACGGATGCGCGCGCCTCCAGTGCTTTGTGGGCCTCAGCCATGGTAGCGAGCTGGGCTTGCGTGAGGAACTTAAATGAGGTTACTATACTGGGGAAACCTGATTATTTACTATATATACCCATTATGGTAACTTAAATATTAAGTTCCTGTGGTAGCAAGCTTCTTTGACAGATCCGATCGATTGTCCGATCTGTTCTCTCGGCACTTAGTCGCTGTCTTGCGCTGGTTCTCCCTGTTTCGGCGCTGCTCCTTCTTCCAGGCTGCTGCTGCGTCGTCATCGCGCCTGCGCTTCCAACTCGGTCGTGACCCTTCCAGCTGCCTGTATTCTACGAGTATACACTATGGAGGTTGCGAGACATTGAGAATACCTGTTGTTCAGGCTTCTGCATCAGACACCTATAAACCCACATATAACGACCGGTTTCCGTTCCATCTTCCATCATGTCAGTTTCGTTATCCAGTATCCCGGAAACCCTTACCTAAAACCCTAAACCCTGACCTCCCCTTCTGACGCCACAGTAGCTTGAAGGATCCTCTCCCCCACTCCCTTGCTTAAGCACTAGTAAGGGGATGCCTGTGGGGGGGGACCTCACCCAGGGGTTGTAATGACAGATACTCCCAGTTAAGTACCATCAATGGGCTTAGGGTTTGGGCGAAGGTCAATATCTATACTTATGTGCAAGCTTACTATTAATGAGAGGGAGAAGCTGACAAACCTGCCCATTGCGAAAGGTGCACCCCTCCACCATCGCAGGTCCGGTAGTAGTGTGGGATTTGTAATGTACTGTGCACTTTTGAGCATACCTCTGACTGTCTGTTAACTATCCACATGAAGAGCGCTTAACCACAAAATAACCGAGAGTTTATTATGCTTGGCATGTGGGAGGCCTGTGTAGATGTTTAGGGTACGTTTTTTCTGGCTCAGGGGTTGGAGTTTAGGGTTCGGCTCTTGGATCCTTCTTCTGTGAGTGCATGATGGCTACGGCAGCTAACAGGCTCTTTATTGGGACCGAAAGACTGCCAATGTTGCTTCGGGCTGTGCTTAAATCGATCATGTGATACCACCACCTGCTTGAAAGATTGGAGCAGAAGAGAGGTCTAACAGAGATGTCCAGAGGCAATACGTAATTTTGGTTGCAGCCGTCGAAGCCGTTGAAGCCGTGAATTTGTAAAGCCCTTGAAGCCGTTGAAGCCGTGGTTTTGGCTGAAACCGTTGAAGCCGTTGACGCCGTGTTTTTTTGCTGACGCCGTTGACGACGTTGACGCCGTCG